>LNAC01000719.1:358089-422057 GCA_002007465.1 Ailurus styani | reverse complement strand
CAGGGCGGGGGGGTCGTGGGGGGTAGGGAGGGAAAAATAATGAAACAAGATGGGATGGGGAAGGAGACAAACCATAAGAAACTCCTAATCTCACAAAACAAACTGAGGGTTACTGAGGGGTGGGAGGGTAGGGATAGGGTGGATTGTTATGGACATTGGGGAGGGTTTGTGCTTTGGTGAATGCTGTGAGAGATGTAAGCCTGATGACTCACAGACCTATACCCCTTGGGCAAAGAATAAAAATAAAATTAAAAAATATATATATTCTACAGCCATAACAAAAACCTTGGAAAAGAAGAGTACTAATTTATTTACATGATCAAAGCAATTTTCTGAGCACTGAATGCAAATGTTTGTTCATTAAAAATAGGAAATATGTAATGTATACTTTCTGAGGGCCAATCCTTTCAAATTGAGTGCACAGAATCTGACCTTACATCTTTTAGATGGTATATATAGCCCAGACCAATAAGTAATTGTACTAAAAAGTATTCAAATTACTCGTAAGCAAATACATGCAAATTTATAATTACAAATAAATCATCTTGCACTCTATAACTAGCAATAATAAAAGCAATAATCTTCATTGCTAGTGAAGTTTTGACGGAATAGCATTCCACATATGACTAATGAAAATGTACAGTGTATATCACTTTGGGTATGTAATTGACAGTATGCATCAAAAATATTAAAAATGTTCATAGTATTGATCCAGTATTCTAATTTCTAAGGGAAATTTCTTTGTCTTCAAAGAGAGCATTTACAGAATTATTTAATAGAATTAAAAGCGAGAAAACAAACACAATGTCCAATATGAAAATGGTTAAAATAAAAATATATTCTATTTGATAAACTAAAACCATTTAAAATAATAAGTATAGTAACACTGGAAAATTACCATCTTGTAGCTGAAAAATAGGATATAGTATCAAACAACTATGATTATCGTTATTGTTATAACCAAAAAAAGTCCCTAAGTGGTAGGATCATAGATTTGTCTTTCATTCTAATATTCTACACTTCCTAGAAAGTGTATATATCAATTCTTTAATTGGAACGAGTCACTATTCTTGCCAAAACTTTTAATTCTAACACCACATTCTTCAAATTCTTATTTGACTCTGGCAGAGACTGCTTCTCTTTTGAGTTAAGGAATTTGTGATCAAATCCTTGAGACACTGACCATCACGAGTATCAGGCATGCATGGCACCCTACAAGGACACCTCACACCTCACAGTGATGAAAATCCTGCCTGGAATTATCCTGTGAGGTAGGTGATCAGCTAGTAGTCATTTTCTGTAACAAAACTGGTCCACATGTAAAACATTTCCCTACTTTTATTTTGACAACCTGAAATGCATTATCTCCCTATAGTTAGTTAATTGCCAAAACAACTTTTTCCTAAGCAGATGTTTCTAGAGTTGGCCCAACCATCACTCACCTCCAATCCCATTCACATTTTTACCTTACAGTATAACCAACTGTACAGCTCAAGGCAAATCATCTACGTTTAGATAATTCTGCACATAAGCAATAATTGCAGCTCACAGCTACCTGGAAGACTATTACGTGCATATTACTCTGTAGTTTTGAACCAGCCTTCAGTAATCCCCAGTGAAGCAAAAGCAATAGGTTCCAATGAACAGTCCTGAACCACCAGCAAATTAGATGTCTTCGGGACTTTCTATTTTAAAAATTAGGCAATAATAAACCTGTGGTCTGGTATGCATTACAATGATGTAGAAGAGTTACCTAAATCAATTCTAGCCACACTGTTAAAATGCAGCTTCAAGCTCTTTATTTTGCAAAATATAATAATCATCATAATTTCATTATTTAATGTTATATTTTCCATATATATGGGTATATTTTTCTTAAATATTAAGTTGATTTTACTATCTCTATACACATACTAATCAATATCTTTTAAAAAAATCCCACTATCTGATTCCATATGTTGCTCTTGCTGTCAACTTTTTCTAGTTCCCTTTTAAAGGAAAGACACGACTGTATTGTCTCTTCTCATAATCACCAATTCCATACTCAACCCTGTCCAGTTAAACTTCTATCCTCTATGCTGATCAAGGGTGACAATAATTTCCATGTTGCAAACTCCTCTGATCACTTACTGCCTTCACTTTACTTAGCCTGTCAGCATCTTTCAACAGAATCAACATTACCTCCCTCCTTCAAGCATTGACTCTTCTGGCTTCCTGGATTTTTTCCTCTCATTAACCATGTTTTCATTTCCTTTGCTTGCTTTTCATCATCTTCCTTACCTTTAAGGTTTGGATGTCTAAGATACTACCCCTAGACCTTTTATTCACTAGACTGTCTTGATAGGTGATTTCAAGAAGCTTCATTGCTTTATAAATCTTTGTTATGCTGATAACAATAAATGCTTATTTCCAGCTCTGACCTCTTGATCTTGACCTCTTGACTCTAACATCCATTTAACAACACTATTAAACCTCTAATAGGCATCACAATAGAAATTATCCACAATAGAATTTTGGCTCTATACCCTCAAGTTCTTATTATATTCTTTCCCATTTAGAAAAATAATACTCACACAGTTCATTAAAATTTAAAACTCTCAGAATTGGGTACCTGGGTGGCTCAGTGGGTTAAAGCCTCTGCCTTCGGCTCAGGTCATGATCTCAGGGTCCTGGGATCAAGGCCCGCATCGGGCTCCCTGCTTGGTGGGGAGCCTGCTTCCTCCTCTCTCTCTGCCTGCCTCTCTGCCTACTTGTGATCTGATCTCTCTGTGTGTCAAATAAATAAATAAAATCTTTAAAAATAAATAAAAAATAAAAAAATAAAACTCTCAGAATCTCTTTCACTTACTTCCAATATTTATCAGCAGTCTCAATGATACCTCCAAAATATACTTGAAACTATTCATTTTCCTCTATCTTCACTGCTACCACCTTGCAAGCCATTATCCTCTCTTGCACTGACTGCTAAAATAACCTGCAACTAATGTCCTGCTTCTATTCTTATATCCTTATAATCCAATTTTCACATAGTTATCAAAGCTAATTTATGAAGATGTAATAAAGGAAGTTCTGGATTAAGATGGTTAACCAGATACTTCTAATTTTGCTCTTTTTTAAACTACATAAATTTTAACAAATAAACTATTTTAATAATGCACAAACTGCAAACATGGGATAGCAGGGAAACAGATACAGTGGGAAAGAGATACAGCATCAAAATTTTGGAAACTTGAAAGAAGGTTGACAGTATATTTGAGAAAGTTGCATCCCTAACTGGCAGTGGAAAAAGCTGAGGAATAACTCAATGTAGATGGAAGATACATCAAAAGGCCTGGTAATTGGCTGCTCTAGGAAACCCAGGAACTTGGTTTTAAATAAGAAGCTAGATGACAGACATGGGTGAAATCTACTGGAGAAGCACTTAAATTACTAAACATCTGTACCCCTCCAATATACTGGCTACTCCAATTTCGCCTTAGCAGAAGTCTTGAGTTTCTCCTTGGAGAAGGTAAATTGGAGTTATCTCTGGACTGGTGGACCTGAGATATCATGTCAAAACATGAGAAATAAAGGATAAATGTTTAAGCAATACAAAATTCTAAAAACCTTCATAGTGTGGTTCTCTCACTTTGCATCTAGAACTATGCCAGTCATATTTTATCCTCTAGAAAAAAGACAGAAATACTCTTCTTTAGGAAATATGACCATTTCAGGAAAGAAGGATGCAAAAATTATAGAGACTATACTTCCCTAAGAAATAGCCCACCAAGATTATAATCAGAAAAGTTCAAAATCAACATATTCAACTCACACAATTTCAGCTTTATGTTTTTAAGTAATCTCTACACCCAATGTGGGGCTCAAACTAATGACCCCAAATCAAGAGTTACAAGCCCCAACTGAGCAGCCAGATGTGCCCTCCCCTTAGCTTTATATTATTAAGTAGATATCTTGACGAGGTAACAAAAACTAAAATTTATCTAATACCAAAGGAAAGCTGACATGGAAGATAAAGAACAATGCAGAAAAGTAGAAACAAAAAAATGACCCAACAAAAACTTCAGAGGCAACAAAATATGGAGGAGAAACTTAAAAAAAAAAAATCTATCACAAATATTGAGAAAAAGAGGGGAGCCTGGGTGGCTCAGTTGGTTAAATGGCTGGCTCTTGATTTTGACTCAAATCATGATCTCAGGGTCCTGGGATCAAGCGCTGCATGGGGTTCTGTGCTCTGCAGGGAGTCTGCTTGAGGACTGTCTCTCCCTCTCTCTCTCTTTGCTTGCCTGTGCTTGCATTCTCTCTCTCTCATATAAATATATGTTTAAAAAAAGATAGAGACAGAACAGAAAGCTATAAAAGACAAAAGGAGTATTAGAAGTTAAAAATGTTACCAAATTAAAACTCAATAGAAGAAATCAAAAATAAACGGAGAAAATTTCCCAGAATTTACAAAGATACTCCCAAAGAAATATGAAATATAACAAAAAGACACAAAATTAGAGGAACCAGTCAAGTAGGTCCAGCTTCCAGATAAATGTAGTCCCATAAAGAGAAATTTAGAAAATAAAGACAAAAAAAAAAAAGAATAGAAAGTATAGTTGAGAATGTCATTATTAAAACATTTCATGGAGTATCCCAGTAAAGATATGAGATCCAGATTGGAAGCTTCCAAATATTCTCAGCACATGGGATGAAAATAGAGTTACAAGAATTTGCCATGTGAATTCTCAGAACAATGGGGATAAAGATATCATACAAATATAGTATAACAAAAATGATCACACCCAAAAGAACTGCTATGAAATGGTTTTTTTTTTCAACAGTAATGCTGGAAATTAAGATAATACTAGAGAAATGCCTTAAAAATTCTAAAAACAAAATGTGTGTGCGTGTGTGTGTGTGTGTGTGCATGCATTTTTTTCAATGAAAAATTCTATATCCAGATCAACTACCAGCTAAAATAAGGAGTGGGATATTCTTTTCAGAGAAACACCCTTGCAGATGCCTCTGCTCAATAATCTAATGAAGAATTTGGTTTATAAAAATGAGGAAATAAACCAAGAAAGAATTTGACAGGTATGAGAAATAGGAGATCCACCATAGAATAAAGGAAAACAGAAGTCCACAAAATCAGAATTCATTAACTGAATGATTAATCAAAATGTTGATTACAAGGGGATACATGAGACTATATGTATTTTTTTTAAGAATTATTTATTTTAGGGGCACCTGGGTGGCTCAGTCGTTAAGTGTCTGCCTTTGGCTCAGGTCATGATCCCAGGGTCCTTGGTTTGAGCCCCGCATCGGGGCTCCCTGCTCTGTGGGAAAGTCTGCTTCTCTCTCTCTCCCACTCCCCCTGGTGTTCCCTCTCTCGCTGTGTCTCTCTCTATCAAATAAATAAAAAATTTTTTTAAAAAAAGAATTATTTATTTTAGAGAGAAAGTGTGAAGGTAAGGGAGTATCTCAAGCAGACTCCCCACTGAGCCACCCAAGGGCCCCTACAGCTTATGGTAAGAGCTTAACACATAAGCTGTAAATGCTGTTTATTTGTTATGGTTTTACTTTCTCACATAATGCACCTGATTAAATGCCACTACATAATAATAATTCATGTACTAAAAAGTAACTTTTCTTACTTGCAGTCCATATCCATCAAGTTTCCAATTCCCACTACTCTTTAAATTCAACTATTTTAATTAAAATTGTGTCAAAGTTGTGGTTAGGTATTTGCTACCTTGTCATGTACACATCCTTAATGAGCCTTTTAATATGCAGTATATAAATATTGTATTATTATGATTTAATAGAAATGACATATAAATGGGTAGGTCATTTTGTGACTAATGGAAACCCTTAGTAAACATACAATTCAACTGGACAGAGGTATGAGAAATAAAAGAAGTATTAGCCATGAATATTCATTGTCCCAAGGACATTAGTAAATAAATTTTTATTAGAAAGTAGAGACTGTCTAGGTCATGTGATAATTGGCTTTATAAATCTCATTCTGCTTTGTATCTGTGCTGCACTAATGAAATTCTATATTTACATTTTTAAGCACAGTGTCCAGGACATCTTAAGCAACAGATAAATGTTATCTCTGCTTTCAAGAGGCCCCATAACATTGTTGGTCATTTCACTTTTAGGAGTCATTTGAAAAATTCCCACCCAGTTCATCTGAAAACTGAAACAATAGAGAAAGTCTACAAATCCTTTTCTAAAAGGAAACCTCTTTATGTATTAGAAGACAATAATTTTCTTCCCTAAATTATCACTTTTCTTATTCTAGTATTCATGTCCTTCTGTTCTAAAGCTAGATATCATAAAGTGTGCTTCCCCCAGGCTCTAATTTTATAGATGTTTTCTTATTTTCCTAATTTCCTAATTAGAGGTACACTAATTTGAAAATTTGCTTCCATTACCTTAAATACAACTTACAGAAGTAAAACAAATAAACGAAGTATATGAAGATGCTTATTAATCTTAAATTTAAAAATGAGAGAGCAAGAGTTTAGAAATAATCTTACACTTTGGAAACGGTTTAGCATCTTATGTTGTATTACTTGAGGATACATTAAGTGGTAGAATACTCCCCACCACTAAAATCATTATGAAGTCTATGTGATAACATAAAAAAGTACTTAAATATTTTATGTGAAAAAGTAGAGTATGAGATAAATCTATCCTATGATTCTACCATCTTCATATTTATTAGATTGTGCAACATCATTATAATAAAATGTGTATAAATAATCTGTCAGAAATCCTTGCTAGTACCAAGTCAAAAACTACGTTAATTTTCAGACTTTATTAAAATCACTTGGATCTTGCAATTGAATGACAGATATAAAAGTGCTTTTAAATATGTTACATAATTACTAAAAAAAAGCACTTTTTACTAGATATACGTCTATCATTTATCCACATATTTTAAATCTTGTGTTATGTATGAGACAACTGTCATTGCAGAATACGGGCTTCTGAGAAACGAAAACAATTACTCCATCTCTTGATCTCAAAGGCAGCATTACACACAAGTAATCTTTGATGTAAATACTGAATATTTTAAAAACTGTATTTCTTAGGAAAGAACTCTACCAATGATGGAAAAAGAAAATTTAGCAACTAAGACACTGATTTTATAAAGATATTTAGAAGTATGCCAACCTATTTTGCTAAATAGAATAGAAAATACTTGAAACAAAACCCAAACAAAACAATATATTTACGGTTTAACAAATATTTATTAAGTACTTCCTGCATTCCATGTCCCCTAACAACACTTTGCGATGCTTGGGGATCATACATTGTTTGATGAATATAAAAATGTAAATCATTTACCTGCATCAAGGTAACTTAAAATAGTATTTGGGGGGTTAATGTTAATGAGATAACACTTTAATGACAGTTCCAAACTTTTGATTTTTCTAATTACATAGTCTTTAGCAAGAAGTTAGATTTATTTTGTTAAAATAAACCCTCCGAATCAGGATTGGCTTTAAGAAAAAGATAAGGCATAAGAAATTGTTTTTGAAGCGTCTCTTATTTTCCTTTCTCTGATAGGAATCCATTTGCTACTGGTACCAGAACCAGAATCACCTCTCTTGTAAATGAAAGATCTAGAATAAACAGTCCTGCTCTAGAATGGAGACTGCAAAGTGATTCAAGACTCAGCACTTCTATCCTTACAGTCCATTATTCTTAGCATTTGGCTTTAATAATCAAGGCCACATTTTCCCTAAGAAATTAATAAAAAGACCAGCCATGACCTCCATAGTCTGAGCATATTGAAAAAGGGGGGAAGAACAACAGCAAAAAAATAAAAAAATAAAAATGTATACCTCTCCCAGTTAAATCAGATCCTTTGAAACAACATTCTCTCAAATCTCATACTCTTCTGCTTACCTCTTATTACTGTGAAGTTAGTCTCAGGACCACAGCCAGACCCAAGCAGGCAAATGCAATCTTTTAGCTGAACTCATACTTTTTCTACTAAAGACCAAGGGGAAACAGAGGCTGGGTATGCAGCAAGCAGTTTCTGACATACGCCCTTTGCTTATTATCCTTCTCTTCCCAGAAACTTCAGATTGCTTTCTAACATCCTAGTTCAAAGCCCTATTCTCACATTCCTCCTCAACAGTGGTAGAGTTTAGACCTGTCTGTTCACTTTCCTACTGTTTAAAGCACTGCCCATGATCAAAAAGAGACAATTACAGATTTGAGAATTTACATATGAAACTATTCACCTGAGTCATTTTCAAAACTTCTGTCTTAATTCTCTTTCAGATGAAACAGAACCTTGGAAAAAAATGTTTTGAGCAGAACCACGAAGACAGCAGTGTTTGTCTCTCACTTCTATAAAAGCTTTGGATTTTAAAGTAATTATAATTCTTTTCTCCTGCCATTCATCAAATGATTCTAGTTGAAAGCTGTAGCGGAGATCTATATTCAAGCACTAAGGTGATGTCCTCTTACTTGTTTTTATCCTACTTCACTCTAAGAGGACTTGAAATGGATGCCTTTTTTTCCAGATTGTGCATACCTGGGTTAATGGTTTAATTTTTTCTGAGCTGTAGTCCTCATCTGTACCATGATGGTGATTAACATGCATTCCAGGAGTAGTTATGGGGTTGAGAAAGTGCTTACAGGGATAAACATGAGCCAGGTCTATGGACAAGATCAGTAAATATTACTTTTCTTAAACCCTACTGAAACAGTACAAATTTTCAAAGCAATTTACAACATTTTTGGTGAAATATACTTTAATTTTTTTATTTCATTCAGTTAGCCAACATACAGTACATCATTAGATTTTGATGTACTGTTCAATGATTCATTGGGAGGAGCCAAGATGTCCTTCAACAGATGAAAGGATAAAGAAGATTTGGTTCATATATACAATGGAATATTACTCTGCCATCAGAAAGAATGAATATCTACCATTTGCACTGACACGGGTGAAATTGGAGGGGATTATGCTGAGTGAAAGAAGTCAAGCAGAGAAAGACAATTATCATATGGTTTCATTCATAAGTGAAATATACTTTTAAAACTATTATTTTTGCCACACTGATTAAAATTTAACTTTTAATCTGTGTCTGGAAAAGATAGGCTGTGCCCTGTTAAGAGCAACAGGAAGATAAACAATTGGTAATACATTTAAAATTCAAATTTCTGTGCATTGTTACATAAATCCTGCAGTTGCTTCAGACCTTTGAATATATTTATTATCGTGTATTTGTTTGTCAGCAATGTAAAAGGGCAGCCTTGTTATGACCCAGGGAGATGACTCAGGAAAGCATCTCATTTGAATGTTTAAGGTACTGAAAGGTGCTTACTTCATTTGAATTCCTCCCATAATTCAAAACTGAATATCTTGTTTTGATATTGTCATAACCTAAATGATTTCCAAATACCATGTAATATATACAGCACAAAACTATGTAAGTGAGTTGAAATACTGCATGATTCATGCATATTACAATTAATGAAAAAATAAGACAATTGTGGAGACAATAAGATAATTTAAATGACTATACCACATTCACTCTCCTATCTTCTAGGAGATTTAACTTTGCAGTATTTTTATAGCTATTGCTTATTAAATGTATGAGCTTCCACAATTATCAGGCATGCTTATTGAACTTTGAAAAGAGCACCATGTTTTGCAAACCCTTCGACACTAGCACTCAGAAAACTCTTGACAATATCGCTTAATACCCTTAAGTAATATACAGACCTACACAGTTACATAATTCAAGAAATGTCTTCTCAAGACTCTGAAAGCTATGTCTCAGTAAATCTGAAGAGAACATAAAATATATTAGACTAATTGAAATGCTAAATGTTCTTAAACTCACAAAATACAAAAATGAGTGAGGTATTTTTCTTGGCTGTGGGGAACTGGTGCATTACAAATACTGGGAGAGAACTATAAGATGTCAGCTATCTGACATCTCGAAGAGTTCAAATGTGATAAGATTTGTTTTTAATGCATAAAGCACCCTGAGATACTGAGGATTTACCAGTCTTCTGGAAATTCTCTGCACTAATATACACCACATTCACTTCATTGAAATTTCACTGGTCTCTTATATAATCTCTATTTTAAGAGTGAGAAAAGAATTCAGATTCTTAATTCACCCATTCGCAGATGAGAAAATTGAGAAAAGTCAGGGAAAGTCATATGGAAGGCAGAGTGAGTAGGTTAACCCTTTTTTTTTTAAAGGNTTGAGAAAAGTCAGGGAAAGTCATATGGAAGGCAGAGTGAGTAGGTTAACCCTTTTTTTTTTTTAAAGGAAGATTTTTTTTTTAAAGATTTTTATTTATTTATTTGACACAGAGAGAGAGATTACAAGTAGGCAGAGAGGCAGGCAGAGAGACAGGGAGAGGAGGAAGCAGGCTCCCTGCTGAGCAGAGAGCCCGATGCGGGCCTCGATCTCAGGACCCTGAGATCATGACCTGAGCCAAAGGCAGAGGCTTTAACCCACTGAGCCACCCAGGCGCCCGAGCAGGTTAACCCTTAATCCTCAAAGGCACACACCCTGAAATTCTTAGTTGCACAACGTTTCTCTGCTTGTTTGAGGGAAATATTTTGTGTAATAATAATGAAGCTAAGTAAGACTGAGTAAGAGGGAAATCTAGCATCATAACAGAAGGCTATGGACTGTGAAATTCCTGCTCTGAAACCTCAGCTCCACAGCACACTAGGATTAGCCAAGTCCTTTCAATTTAGGGGTCACCATTACCTCATCCATGAGCTTAGGATAATAATATTGAACACTCACAGGTGTTAAAAAGGGTAAGTAGGTAGGGTAAGTAGGTACTGTCTGTGAAGCCCCTACCACAGTACCCAGTACCTACTAGATATGTCTCCTATGAGGTACGTCTCCTACGAGGTACATATTAAGTAACCTGACACAGTAGTATGGACAGAATACAGAAAGAGAATTTCATTTTGAGACTGGAATCGTTAAGAACATATAAAGAGAATTAAGAAAGAAATTGCTGGTGTGAACATCTTGTATCTCAGAACAAAGATACTATATTTGTTTTATTTTGTTTTGTTTTGTTTTTAAGTCTTAGTGAGCCAGACTGCCCTCCAACTCCACAAATGATAATCCTAAAGGAAGAAGAGTAGGAGAGGCTCAAGCTCTAGAACAAGGGGCCATGTTTAAGTATCTCCTGAGCATGGGGAGCAGGCAGAAGAGGGAAAAGCAGAGATTCAGAGACCTACACCCCCACTTACACAGATCTGGAAGAGGGAGGAACACATGTGACTATACAGTCTGTAGCAAGTGAAACAGACCACTCCATAGGCCCTCTTACAGGTCTCTAGAAGTGCCACAGAATTGAAGGCAGTGCCCAGATCTATAGAGGGCCATCTTGTAACCAAAGAAAGAATTAACCTGATACCTATCCTGTTATCTGGCCCTACCAAGTACAAGATCCTTGTAAGAGTCCAGAGAACAGAGGGTACGAGCTAGCATTGTATCTCTTGCCAGCTCGGCGGTTGGAAATTCTGTATATGTATTTTTGGCTTACCGTTTTGTCCACGAATATTCACAGCCACTACACAATAGTAGCACAGCAACATGGATGGATATCCAGAAGGCAACAGAAAAACACTATTCCCTAGGAATGAAGAATGGAGGCTCCCAAAAGAAAAAAAAGAAGTACTGGAAAGGAAGTCTGATAGCTCTTATCAAAGATCACCTGCTCTACAGGGTCTAAGCCTGTGGCTCTATCTGTACCAGAGTAGTCATATCCTTACAGAGGTCAGTTAGGATTTCATTTCCTTTTTATTTGAGGAAGATTTTATTACTTTGAAAACAGGATTCTTTTACCAAACCCTAGTAATTCTATACAGACAGCAATTTGTAAGTTTAATACACTAGAAATATTTATAATTTTACTAGATAATCTATTTTATACTAATTAATGTTTATTGCTTTTGTAATAAGTTAGTGCAAAAAAAAAACCCATTGTTCCTAACTTGGTTACTTCTTCCTCCTCCCCCTTTCTTGTTTCTGATTTGTTTGATTTTAAAGCTGAGATTCTCTAATATGTGAAGATATGTGATATCTGAAGTGTGGTAATTCACCTTATTAATTGGAGCAATTTGTCCCAAAATGACATCCTGTCAAAAGTCAGTTCTGTTTAACTATTCAGTGTAGTTTGAGAAGAAAGCATTCAATATCTAGGAAGATTACTCAGATTTTTCTGTAGAATCATTTCACTTATTGAGTAGGTATATCCCAGTTTTCTTTTTTCCAGGTTTTTATTTTATTTTATTTTTTTATTTTTATTTTTTTAAAGATTTTATTTATTTATTTGACACAGAGAGAGAGACTACAAGTAGGCAGAGAGACAGGGAGAGGAGGAAGCAGGCTCCCCGCCGAGCAGAGAGCCCGATGCGGGCCTCGATCCCAGGACGCCGAGATCATGACCTGAGCCGAAAGCAGAGGCTTTAACCCACTGAGCCACCCAGGCGCCCCAGGTTTTTATTTTAAAAGAAAATAAAAGAAAAATTGGAAAGCAAAAATCCATTTAATAACCCTTGTCTTTAATGGAAAATTGTAAACATAAAAAGTTGCCAATTCCTTATTCCATTTGCCAATTCTTCAAGCAACTTGTATATTTTTTGCATATGGTTCACAACTATCTACTTTAAAACTTAAAAGGTAGGACTAGATGTATTCAGAGATGGGGGAGTGAGAATAAGCACAAGGCCTCTGTGAAGTAAATATCCCCATGGCAATTTATCTCCAGGAATAAATGGTTCTAGATTCTCCAGATATTACTGCAGTGATGCCAGCACCTCCTGTTCAAATGTATTAATATTAGACTCCAATAAGGAATTCCTTTACTACCTCTACTACCGGGCAGCAATTACTGCTAGCACCATAACAGGATAAGTATGGAAATTTGAGATATCTCTTCCTACTCAAGCTGTTGTATCAGCAATAGTGCAAAGAATTCCACTCAGTATGAAGCTTTCAGACAAAAGGGGAAAAAGAAAAGGTGAGTTAAGCCCTTACAATTGAAGATTATCTAGGATACTGTATGATAATATGCAAAGTTACATGTGATATTATGGGGAAAACTGGTATCACATGCGACAGTACCTAAGAGATTCCTGAGACTTTTAGAGTAATTGTATGCATAAGATATTCCTATCAAAGAGAAGAACAATTACACTTAACATATTTGGCTTTGGTTCACCCCCTCCCTAGTAGTGCTGTCAAATAATAAAGTAATATGAGCCACATATATAATTTTAAATTTGCCAGTAGTCACATTAAAAAAAAGAAATAAAGTTGGTAACATTAATTTTAATATTTCATTTAATGAAATACATCAAACATCTCAATTATTTCAACATGTAATCAATTTTAAAATTACTGAGATATTATAAATTCTTTACCTTATATTAACTCTTCAATTCTAGTGTTAATTTTACACTAACACATTTCCACTCAGTCTACCCATATTTCAAATGCTCAATATCTACACATGACTCATGGCTATTACATAGGACAGCACAGCTCTGTAATACCTATTCAACATCTTTCTACTTGTTTCTGTGTTCCCATGAGGATGGGGAACACATCATCAGAAATTTTTTAAATACTTTGAAAATTAGTTAAAAATGTGTGTTATCAATAACCAAACTATGGAAAGAACCTAGATCTCCATCAACATATGAATGGATAAAGAAGACGTGGTACACACACACACAGGAATATTATGTAGCCATCAAAAGAAATAAAATCTTGCCATTTGCAATGACATGGATGGAACTAGAGGGTATTATGCTAAGTGAAATTAGTCAATCAGAGAAAGACAATTATCCTCTGATCTCTCTGATATGAGGAACTTGAGGAGCAAGGCGGGGGGGCTGTGGGGGGTAGGGAGGGAAAAAATGAAACAAGATGAGATCAGGAAGGAGACAAACCATAAGAGACTCTTAATCCAATGAAACAAACTGAGGGTTACTGGGGAGTGGGAGGGTAAGGTGGCTGGGTTAAGGACACTGGGGAGGGTTTGTGCTATGGTGAGTGCTGTGAAAGGTGTAAGCCTGATGATTCACAGACCTATACACCTGGGGCAAATAATTAAAAAAATAAATGAAAAAATAAATTCTAGTTAGTTAAAAAAATGTGTGTTATGTGTGCCTAACATAAAGCACCTCAGACTGATTAGTGAGAAAGTACAATGTTATAATCATTGCTTGCAGTATGTCAATTTTCTCTCATGTGAAGACATACAGATATATGTGAAACCTAAGCTTTCGTAAACTAATATAATTACATATGTAAGTAATATATATGATGTATATATACAAATGAAAGGCATACAACACAATGAATTTAAATGAACAAGTTTTTTTAAGACTAATTTTTCAGTCATACTAAATTACTTTACTCCAGTTCATGGCTATTAGACCTTGAGGTAAACATAAGAAATACATACACTGCAGGTAGATAAAGAAGAAATACATTACAGCATTATTTACAATAGTCAAGATATGAAAGCAACCTAAGTGTCCATCAAAGGATGAATGGATAAAGATATGGTGTGTGTGTGTATGTCAATTATATCTCAATTTTTTTTAAAAAGTAAGAAATAAACCATATAAAAATCAAAGGAAAGTTTAGTGATACTTAAGCCACCAAAATAGGAACTCTCTTGATCAAAGAATTGTAGGCTCCATAATAGCCTCCCTTACCTATTTTTTTATCAGCTCACTGAATTAACAAAATTATTTTTTCAAAAGATTTATTTATTTGACAGAGAGACACAGCAAGAGAGGGAACACAAGCAGAGGGAGTGGGAGAGAAGCAGGCTTCCTTCTGAGTAGGGAGCCCAACTCAAGGCTCAATCCCAGGACCCTGGGACCACAGCCCAAGCAGAGGGCAGCCACTTAACAACTGAACCACCCAGGTGCCTCCAAAATGTATTATTTAAAAGGGAAATGCTTCTATCAGCAGAACAAACAGGAAAGTTCGTATTTCCCATGTCAAAATTAATTAATTTCAGTCTTAACACCAAGATACATATACCCCAATTGTTTTTAATATGACCATGTCTAAACTCTTAATTGACACCAGGGATTCATCTAGAAACTGAAGGTCAGATGGTTTCATCATTCCTCAAATCCACATTAAAAACTCTATTTCACCGCCTGAGGTGCTAGTTCCTCCCACACCTCGGAGGGTCCCATGTTTCCTCTTCCCTTCCCACTGATCACACCAACACTTCATTATACATCACACACTCAGTCTCATCACAGAATGCTCCTGCATCCTCTTGCTTTGTAGGACACTACCTAATGGTTCATAAACTCCTCCCCTGTCCTTATTTATCTGTTCATCTATTCATTATTTTCACCTACTGAGCTCTTTATATTACCTAACAATCACTGAAATGTGTGGCTCCCAGGTTACAGTACTTTGATTTTTCAAGTTCTGTAATCATCCTAGGTCACTTTGAAATTACTGTAGATGACCTATTTAAGACCTAAGAGATACTAAGATTCTTAATTTTCTTAAATTCAAAAAAATTCATGTCTGCTCACCCATTCCGAAATCCAAATAATATATCTTGCCAGTCCTTGAAGTTGTTCTATATCATAAAATCTTGAAACCCAGGATCTTACTCTTCATATAATCTCTTACATCTTGCATGCTCTAAATCCCATAACAAAGACCATTTGCATTTTTAAAGATCTCATTTGTTTACTTACTTAGCCCATCAAGACCAACATTATATATAAATTCCACCATGTTTTTATATCTTACTTGCCTACCAAGACCTAAATCTGGATTATTCTTAACCGCCATTCTTTGCTTTTTAGCTCTTTTTTAATTTTATTTATTTATTTGACAGAGAGAGAGAAATCACAAGTAGGCTGAGAGGCAGGCAGAGAGAGAGAGGAGGAGGCAGGCTCCTTGCCGAGCAGGGAGCCCGATGCGGGCTTCGATCCCAGGACCCTGAGATCATGACCTGAGCTGAAGGCAGAAGCTCGAACCCACTGAGCCACCCAGGCAGCCGTGCTTTTTAGCTCTTATTTAATAAATGTTCCTGCTGTTTGGGACATGATTGATCATTAATCTGTTTAACCATCTGTGCTGCCTTGAACATACTTTCCCCTGGATCTCTTTATCCCCAAAATCTTCTACATGAAGTGCTGAAGTTTGCAGTGGCATTCCTCAGGGTTCCATCTTATCCACTATTCTCACTCCATGGACTCTCTTTGAGTAGTAGCTTCCCACTACCGTTTTTTAATTTGATTTCTCTGTTTTAGACCTCAAGTTTAAGTCTATATTATATTTTTCGTGTGAGCCTTAGACTCTCTCTGCTGTACATATTATCTAACAAGACCAACGAATAGCTCCAGATTAGCATGGTCCCGAGCTGAAATATTATTCCCCACACTGTAACAAACTGCATCTCCTTCTAGGTTTTCTTTCTCAGTTAATGTTAGTTGTTGTCACCAGCATCCAGTAAATAACATGGTGGTTATCCTGTACTACTTCCTCTCTTCCACCTGGAGCTCCCTGAAACCATCACCAAAGATGGTTTAGTGCATTATAGAGTTTTGGCATTATTTGGCAATTTCTCTATACAAACAAAACAAAACAACCCTTATGACTTTGATTTTTAATAAATATAGTAAAATAATGTATTTGTGCGCTCTAACAAACCACACCTTCTGGTATTCACACCCTGTTCATGGCCCTACTAACATGCCATAGTGAGAAAGAATAAGTTGGAAAAGTATTTGGTGATGGTTTCAGGGAGTGGTCACATGAATGACCCCAGCTGAAATTACATGGAATAAAAAAGCTGCAAATAAATGCAAAGAATTGTGAGAAATACTCATTTTTTTTTAAGCCACTAAGTTTGGAGGTGGTGAGTAATATGGCAATATGTAACTGAAATAATAATTCTCAGTTTTTAACTTGCTAAAAAATCACTGAAAAAACATCTAATGTCATAAAATGCAAAACAGCACATTAGGCCATGTTTTGGGGACAAATGAGTATTAAAAACAATCTGGAACATAAGATTATTTGCAAGTAACACTGTGGAAAGCTTTATCATCAAAAAATTCAAAAACAAACTTTTTAAATCTCAGTGTATTTTCTCCATTTAAAAACACTGGTTGTTTCAATATCAATGACATTTATAATTACTATATACAGTTTCACCAGATGAAAGAATACATAGGTACATAAATGTATACATGCAACTTAGAGCCGGAGAATATCAAGTTGAGATGAATATGCAGAATTATTATTATATGGTCTTTTTGCTATGTATTTTTCAGTGATTACATTATCGAGCACCATTCTATGCACTTTTCACGTATTTTTTTTCACAAGAATCATCTTTATATCTTTCAACCATATGACATTAAGTGCAATATATATATATACACATATATACAAACACATATAAACACCCACTCACATGTTCTTGTGTGTACTTGTGCATGTGTGCATGCGCAAACACACACGCACACTCCTCACACCTGGTATATATATGTTTTCTTTTTTTTTTCACCTGGTATATTTTTTAACCTGAACTGCTGAGTATCAACTGACAAGTCTAAATAGTCTTCTTTAAACAGCAAATATAATCTTTGGACAAGAGATGATAGATACTAATTTAAATGATAAAAGAATGCCATAAACTTAATTTCTACTTGTTTATACAATTAATATTTCATATTCACTTTCCTTGCTTACCACGTAAGAGTCATATCTTCTACAGTGAGGTATTTCCAACTGGAAAAACATGTGTCTGTGATTATGAGTATGAATGACTATGGCTAATTGACATTATAAAGTAGAAGAGAGAAGTCAAAAATATTTTTTTAATTTTATTTTTTTAAATGATTTTTACATTTGACAGCAAAATATCCATGGTGTGCTATTTGTGGATATTTGAGAGCACATGGCACGCTGGGATGTATTATATAGAAATATACTGCTTCATTACTAAATAAAGAAGGCAATCACAACTGTACCTACACATGCAGGCAATCAAAGCAAGCTGCCCTCTGCAGTCTCTGGGCTATCATGGTCCCACTACCAGCCTTCTCTCTGTCTTTGGGATGCTCACATTTCTAGAGCACAGTGCTCCACGTTGTAAGAAATTTTGGCAACAGACAGATGTGGATTTGAACTTGAGGTCTACCACTTTTTTTCCTCACGTAATCATAGGCAGGATATTTAAGTTCACCAAGAATCTCCTGAACAAACAGCTTCGCACATATATAATGAAAAATCCCAACCCATGTTTAATGACGAATTTTAAAGTAGCAAACTGCATTATGTTTTATTGAGGTATTTAGACTGTTAATCATTGGTAGTTCTAATCCAGTATAAGAAACACATTAATAGGGTGCCTGGGTGGCTCAGTGGGTTAAAGCCTCTGCCTTTGGCTCAGGTCATGGTCTCAGGGTCCTGGGATCGAGGCCCACATCGGGCTCCCTGCTCAGCAGGGAGCCTGCTTCCTCCTCTCTCTCTCTCTCTCTCTCTCTGCCTACTTGTGATCTCTCTCTCTCTGTCAAATAAATAAATAAATAAATCTTAAAAATAAACATGTCCTTCTTCCCTATCTTCCATGAAAAAAAAAGAAACACATTAATAACAAAAAGAAAAATAAAATACAAACTATAGCAATGTCTTTTTATAACACCACTGAGATGAATAATGACTTCCCTTCTCAAAGGTGTGAAAACATCATGACATTAATTCTTTTGTGTAGAAGTAGGAATCACATGCCAACTATTTTTACATTTGCTTTTATGTGATATTTGGAAAAAATAGACTTACTATTAAAAGCACTATTGTGTGGCTGTCCACAAACTTAATATATATTACTGATCAATGCTCTCAGATTGATGTTCCATGCTAAGGATCTAGCCTAAAAATTTACTCAAGGGCACCCCTGAATTAACACAAAAATCCCATAATGTCCAGGTAGTCTTTGGCAAGGTAAGACAAAGAAACTGATTGGGTAAGTGTGGGTACTAAGAACTGCTTTCTATCACTATTCCTAGACATATCTACCTAGGATTATTTCTACATAACTTTAAAATTAAATATAGGAAAATCTAAGATATATAGAAATCAAATGAATGCAACAATTTTATTTTAAAAATTATAGAGACAGAAGGAGGACACAAAGGCATGTCTAAGATTCTGGTAATATTCTGTTTATCTGGGCTTGGAGTATATGGGTTTGTTGGTTTTGGGAAAATTCAATGAGCTGTAAGGTTATAATTTGTATACTTTCTTATGCCATATCATGCTTCAAAAAACATTATAATGAACATTACAGAGATAAAAATAATTCATCAATCCAACCCTTCAAATCCTAAGTTTTTCTAATAAGCATGTTACCTAAACAGTAGTTCATTTTCAATTCTAAAATCTCAAAAAATGAAAGAAAATAATTTTGGTCTATACATAATTTAAATATTGTGAATTTTAAAATTTTTCTGTATATTGGTTTCCTTAAGCAGTTTGATTCTCTTATTTATTTTTATGATATTTCTATATTGGGATGCTTCAGCTGATCTTTTTTCATATCTAGAGATATGGAACCTAAAACATTATTCTTAAGTAAACACATCCTATTTATAAAACACACACACATTTTTCCATTAGAGAAAATTATGTAATGTTAAGGTATTCAAGTTTTGAAAAGAAATTAATATACCAAAGTATAATGAGCTGACATCAGTGATCATGAAAGAAAAATGCAGTAGTGTGGGTTTAGGCAGATATCACAAATTTAAGTACCCATAGGGTATCACTTACGAATGACATAGCTGCAGGAAGCAGTGGAGACTGATACCAACTAGAGAGGGAAAACTCCATTTAAAGGCACAGAAATTCATATTTTATTAAAACCTTGAAAGGACCAAACAATACAAATCCATGGCTGCACCTGTCCTGGGAATATGTGAAATACAGATGAAATACAGATGAAATACAGATGAAATACAGATGAAATACAGATGATCAGTTGGTACAGGTACAAAAAACATGAGGTTGAAATTCCTGAGCATTTCTGTGAACTGACACCCTTGCCAATAATGATCTTCCTTAACATTTTAGTACATGATTTGAAAAGGAGAATATCCTCAATACATCAGGTTTTCATTTGATTCTCCATTCACATGAGTAAACTATAAAGAGTGAATATGCCTGTAGATGGAGAAGAAAGTTTTCTCAGGCAGCTGCATTCCATTTTTTAGAAATAAAGGAGAAGTACCAAAAGGGGTTGAAGAAGTGGAATAAACTCCAAAGAGGAAAGATGAGTAGGAGTGTTGAAGTCTAGGAGGAAAAAAGACATAATGGAACATGGGATGGTTCAGGGAAAAAAATGTTTTAAATTAAATCAACTGAAATGGGTGGACTGCCTTTTTCAAGAATGCCTACAAAAATTAAAAGTTAATAGTTCGGAAAAGGGGTGGAAAATATATTTTAGGCTCAACTAAAAATATTATGAAGGTTATTTTGAAAATAGTCAAAACCTTATTCAATAATTTCAAAGTAGTAAAGTTGAGTCCTACTAGGAAATAGGACAAATGAAAGCAAGTAAACTGTCTGCAGTAAGACTGAAAATATAAGCTGAGAAAGGCCTTAGATTTTTTTATGATTCATGATCCTTAATGTTAGTAAGTACTGATATTTTACAGAACTATGTCTTTTCTTAAAGAAATTCTTGATGTCAATAATCTCTACCAAGATAGATTCCATATATTTAAGTTGTGTGAAATCTTTACAATATTTAAGTTTAACCACTTTCTTTATATCATTAAGAGCCATTTTACTTCTTCCTTGGTAAAAATAGTTTTGGTTACTCATACTGTGTTCATCAAAATAGGCTAGATAATACAGAATTAAAAAATCAATCCCTAAGTTCAATAAAGGTTTATTTTTCATTCATGATACATATTCATAACAGATTGGACGAGGTGTCTCCTACACATAGCTGCTCTCGGATTCAGACTGTCAAAGAATTCTTCATCTGTGAAGATGCTATTCCTTACAGCATGTGAAAGAGAGAAACTGGAGACTAATGGGCCTTCAAGGTCCCAGTCCAGAAATATAGTTTCTGCTCAAATGTTACCGAACACAACTTTGTCACATGGTCCCCCAAAATTATAAAGGAGCTAGAAAATACAGAGAAGCAAAAAGAGTATTTGCAGATATCTTCTTTGATAAAGTGGAAAGAGCACAGAACTGGGTGATCAAAAGACCTGGATTCTGATTTTACTGCTGCCAATTACCACATATAGAAAGGAGCTTGGGCAAGTCATTTTGTCTCCCAGGGCCCACAACCAGATCACCTGCAAAGAAGGTTGTCTCCCTCTCTCTCTTTTTTAGCAACATCTTCAGAGGAACTATAATAATGAAACAGATAAAAGTAATTCTCTCCCTTAATTCATTCCCACTTCCCATTACCCTGGAAACCTCTAAGGTACCTCTGCAGATGACTCGGAAGCAACTCTTTTTAAATTTATATAAAGTATTAATTTTTCCCTTTCTTCCTAAATAGCTGTGTTGCCATATCTGACCAAATAAGTAAGTTTGCTAAGAGATTTGCCAAACAAAACAAAACAAAACAAAAAAACCCCCAAAAAACCTGACTTTTCTTAGAGCACTCCATTTTTCTTCGAATGAGTGTGGGGAGATGTTTATCCCCTCAGTGCTTAAGCAGCCAAACGCTGCCCATGGCAGCTGAAGCCTGTCATTTTCTGACTAAACTGACCCCTTTGACACTAGGGTTACAAATTAAAAAAAAAAAAAAAAAAGGAAGATTTTGTATATTTTGTTACTTTCTCGGTATAAAATCTAATTAAATAGAGCTCCAAACTATGTAACTGTTTTCTCCCCATTCCCTTGAAACTAGACTGCATTTTCAAGGCGTCTACAGGTTACTGCATTCCCCTCTGCTTTTTAAAGGATCTCTCCAAGGTTAACATACTGCTTACCTGCTTTTCCAGATCATTAATGGGGTGTTAAATAAGGCTGGGCCCAGTACCAATTCTTGAGGCCCCCTGCTGGATACCTGGTCTAATTTGATTTTCCACCATTTATCATTACTTATGTTTGCTGTTCTTCACCCAGTCTGTGCTTGGCCTCACAACGGAATCTCCATGATTCTTGGTAAAGCTGACTGTGTGAATGTATTCACATTGCTAAGGCCAAAAGCCACTGATTCGTGGTCCAATGGGGGATCTTTTTTTATGTGTCCATTGCTGGGATATGTTTTTTTAGTAGAAATATTAATCACAATATCTTAAAAAATAACTTACAAAAATAAATATTGCAGAATAAAAGCTGTTAGCCTAATCCTCATCTGTAAATTAATAGTTAAAATCAAATTTTCAATTATTTGCTATATATTGCACAATGTAAGTCGCCCAACACTTAAGATCCAAAGCAAAGCAGCTGAAACTACCCACCTCCCTTGGTAAATCTATTCTTCCCCTTAAGCCCTCTATCTTGATGAATGCCATCAAGTTCCATTCACTCATCACTCTACCCTTTCCACTACCTTCCTCCCACTTTGTCTCTAACCCCACTATCAACTGACGCTGCTAAGTAGGCCCTCTTAACCTTAGAAGGTTCAAGTGCACTGTTTACTATGTTAACCTACAAACAAAAATTCAATTGTAGGCACACAAAACTATTTGAGCCAATTGTTAGCTCAATAATCTCAAGCAATTTACTTATCTTCTGAAATTCAGTGTTCTCATCTGTAAAATATCCATAAAACAATGGGACTATTGTGAGACCATTTTAGGATAGGGGTCATTATTAAATCTTCAGTAGTCTGGAAAATTTAGATGTTACATTACATTTTGCTTCCCTTTTCCATACAATTCCCTGGTGTTCCTCCTTCTAGTCTCCCCTCTCTCCCTCCTTGCATTCAAACTACACTCACAATTGTCTTTCTTTTTTTTTTTTTTTTAAGATTTTATTTATTTATTTGACACAGAGAGAGAGATTACAAGTAGGCAGAGAGGCAGGCAGAGAGACAGGGAGAGGAGGAAGCAGGCTCCCTGCTGAGCAGAGAGCCCGATGCAGGCCTCGATCCCAGGACACTGAGATCATGACCTGAGCCGAAAGCAGAGGCTTTAACCCACTGAGCCACCCAGGCACCCCACAATTGTCTTTCTTAATAATAAATGAAACCATATCATTTCCTGCTCAAAAATATTTTACTACTACTTGGGATGCCTGGGTGGCTAAGTTGTTAAGCGTCTGTCTTTGGCTCAGGTCATGATTCCAGGGTCCTGGGATCAAGCCTGGCATCAGGCTCCCTGTTCAGCGGGAAGACTGCTCTCCCTCTCCCACTCCCCGTTTGTGTTCCCTCTCTCTCTGACAAATAAAAAACCTTAAAAAATATGTTTTATTTTATATAATAGGTAAACCTATTACTAGTTATTTTACCTGGCATATATTACCAGGTAATATATATAATATATATTTTTATATATACTATATATAAATATATATAAGTGACCTTCTTCTGCCAAAAAGTATGAATATATATATTTATATTTATATAAAACATATAAATATATATTTTTATTAAAAAATATATAAATAATATATATGTACTACCTATTAACGTTATTTTACTATTTTCATGGAAAATAATATCCACTGCCCAGAATGGCATCTTCTATGAACCCATTTGTACAGTCTGAGAATAGAATATGCTGCTCCACTTCTGGAGGCTATATCAACCTCTGCATATTTACTCGAAGAATTGATACTTCCTTTCTTATTCAGAAATAAGCAGCATTTTCTTAATTTCCAAAACTCTAAATTAAATACATTTACCAGACACTGTTTACAGCAATAAGGATACAGCGCATTTCCATAAAATAGGTCATCTCTACAATCATGGAGCTTACTTTGTACTAGGAACAGAGAAAATAAGCAGTAATTATGCTATGGCACCAGATGGAGTCAGTTGCTAGCAGGATATAGTGGGTAGTCAGAAAAGCTACTCAGAATACGTGATGTTTGAATGCTGTACAGAATGAGGTAAAGTAATGAGCCATGCAGAGAGGTCTAAGAAAGGTGTTCCAGGCAAAAGGAGTACAATAACAAAGTACCCAATAAGAGAACACTGTTTTCAAGAAATAGCTGGTAGGCTAATGAGGCATAGAGGGATCTACCCAAGATTTCAAGATTCCTGCTCCCCCTTCCAAAACAGAGTTCTTTCTGGAAATTGGCTGCTCATCCATGAACTACATTTCCCAGACTCTTCATCTAGCTGTGCCCATGTGGCCAGCTCTTCAAAACAAGATGCAAGCAAAACTGTTAAGTGACATATCCTGGTTAAAATGGTGAAGAAAGAGTTGTGCCTACTCTACCCTCTCCACTATCATTTGAATTTAGAAGCTCTACATCCATGTATTGCATTTTTTTTAATTTGCTTTATTTACCAGTGTTTTAAGCACACGTGCACGCGTGTGTGTGTGTGTGTGTGTGTGTGTGTGTGTGTGTGTGTTTTAAACATCTTAAAAAACTCTAAATAGGGAGAACCTGTCCTTCCTGGACCTAGCCAATCCTTAGAGATAGCAATGGGCTCGGCAAGAAGCATGCCTTTGATGTGCAAAGACATTGAGTATATTACACTAAATGGTTGTGTTGAAGACCATTTCACCCAGAGATACTCTGGTTTCCATTCTTTTTAAGGCTTTACTTTTTTTTTTTTTTAAAGATTTTATTTATTCATTTGACACAGAGAGAGAGATTACAAGTAGGCAGAGAGGCAGGCAGAGAGAAGGAAGCAGGCTCCCTGCTGAGCAGAGAGCCCGATGTGGGCCTCGATCCCAGGACCCTGGGATCATGACCTGAGCCTAAGGCAGCGGCTTTAACCCACTGAGCCACCCAGGCGCCCAAGGCTTTACTTTTTTTAATGTTTCTTTTGATATTTCAAATTATCCTAAGAATATTTTGAGTTGCTGTTTGGCTTAGACCATCTCAATTTGGTAACCATTCCTTGTAAACCAAAAAAATCTTGATGAAGACAATAGCGTGTCCTCATTCTTATATCTATCAATTTATCTGTCTTATTCAGCCACTTGACAAAGGTTGAAAAAAGATGCATGTGGGTGAGACATCAATGACTAGACAGGTCAGGAGGAAGGGATTCTTAAAGTATAGTTTCTACTAATCATTTCTGGCTTCAATATAAGTAGCTGCCTATAGTCCATAAAGTCTTAGCCATAGCCATAGTCCTAGAATTAGTTGAAGCTTTAACTTTTGGTGGCACAAATGTACCCACTGAAATGAATAATATGGTACTAGCAATGCTTTACTTTGCTATCTTGGCCTGGTCTGATTCCATTCTCCAATGCTGGAGTGAACTATTGATCTTTCTACCTCTCCTCAAAGCTGAGAGTATGGAAAAGGAACTGCCACTGCTAACCACCTGAGTTCAAGAAACTAATCCATCTCTGCTTTAATTTCTAATAGAGCATAAAATATGTACTTGAGAAACACTGATGCATTTAAACAAGATTATACAGTATCACAAACTAGAATATATTTTACAATATAAACATAGAAAAGTTTACATCATTCCTACTGCTTTACAATGGCTCTTGTAATCATTCCAATACTAAACCTGTATCATAAAGGATTCAAGACTCTTAATATTGTTGTTCTTCACTGGAACACTCCCTTTAGTCAAGTCAATAATAGTTTCATCTATTTATTACAGTTTCATATGCTACATCAACACCCACTTCAAAATTCACAGTATGCATTTAAAAAAATGTGTATCCTATTTCCTATTCTTCCTCTGCTTCTCACAATGTTGCTTGACAACCTCACAAAGATTTCTCAGCCAAGTTTTCAAATTAACCACTTTCCACCTTATCTGACTCCCCCATATTATCTTTGCTTGTCACCATGTTATCGACAGCTGTCCTGCATATCTGCTCTCTCTTCAAATCAATCATAAATAGCCTCAAACATTATAATATTTTAAAAAATCTCTCTTCAATCTCTAGTTAGTGTCATGAATACTTTCAATACCTATCTGTCTTATTCTTACTCCAGGGCTCAAGGCTGCTAACCCACAAAGGAGCCCTGATTACCTAGTGAGGAATAAGATAAAGCCCGTCAGTGCTAAAGAGAGCAGCTTCTTCCTTCATCCCACTGACTCACTGAATCACTGTCAAGCAATCTGCCACAGACCAGTGAGAGATCCCAAAGCAAAGGGTATGGTATGATTCCTCGGATATTTCATATCTAAAAATTCACGTGCATTGCACTGCAGCAGTAATGCAAAGGAGCCAAATAACATATATAGATTTGCATTTGTTAACAATTAGAATTAATAAAATACATCATCATAAACAGGTAAGCCTTAAGTAAAGTAGATGTCCCATAACAGATTGTTGATATAATTTGAATATAATTGCCAGCTTGAAAGTGAAGGAAAGGCTATTTGTACTTGAAGGGTTTTAAACACAAGGGAATTCAGTATTGATGAGAATGATCAGGAAAGTCTTCTAGCCAACTATTTTAAGGAATAGGCATTAGAAATATTAAAACTCAAAAAGGAAATATTATTCGTATGAAACATTAGAGACGTTATTTTATTTGAATTAATGTTTCAGTGATGATAAAAAATTTGAAGAAAAATAACATATCAATGTTATTATAGCCAGTAAAAACCATGATACACAGTACTTCATCATATTCTAGAAAATATTATTTCTGATTTGCCCATTAAAACTCTGTATCCAGATAATCGGAGCTAATGGAGAAGGTAATCGGAATTAATATCAAAGCAACCCAATCTCACTTCTCTAATATGAGCTTGTCTCCTGCTCTGGGAACTATCTTCAGGCCACTTAGAAATAGAGCATGGCACGTAAATTGAGGAGACCTAAATCATATTGTCTTGTCAGGACCTATCTTCTATAAGCCATTTAATCTTCACAGGACTTAGTTTTATCTATAAAAGGAAAGGATTTGATGAGAAAGCATCTTAAATTTATTTTTACCCTAGTCTTAAGAGACTTTTAAAAATGTCAAATTTGTTGCTGTGTTGCTTCTGAGTGATGTGTTTACTTTTGGTTCCAAGACATCAATTCCTGTAATAATAATTGTTGTTATTTGGGGTATCTACTATATTTTAGATATTGTAATGAGAAAAAAAGGTATCATAATGAGAATGGTATCTTAATCTTTCTGACATTTCTATGAAGTTACTCTTACTATTCCATCTTATAGATGAAGAAATTTTATCAGAGAACATAAATATTTTGCCTGAGGTCCTACAGCAGGAAAATGGAAAACTGAATCCACTCTAACACTATAAGAATAGCATATGAGAAGAATAAAAAGAGAACAAGGCCCTTTCAGTTTAAATATTGCCATTTCTGAAATACTAAGTCTCAGTGATGTTAAAGAGGACTGGTAAAGACAGGCTAATGTTATGTTATGCTATGCTATGCTATGCTATGCTATGCTATGCTATGACTCAATCATCAAACATAAACTAAAGAGCCATGCAAATAGATTCTTCTCTTTTCCATTTGCAAGCACAGGCTCCAAAGATGCTTACATGCAAACCTAATGAAAGAGACACAATTTCAAAAGTCTACTATCTAGGGGCGCCTGGGTGGCTCAGTCATTGGGCGTCTGCCTTCGGCTCAGGTCATGATCCCAGGGTCCTGGGATCGAGCCCCACATCAGTCTCCCTGCTCACGGGATGCCTGCTTCTCCCTTTCCCACTCCCCCTGCTTATATTCCCTCTCTTGCTGTGTCTCTCTCTGTCAAATAAATAAATAAAATCTAAAAAAAAAAAAAAGTCTACTATCTAAAATTTTGTTATTTGGATTTTACCTTCCATTCAGGGAAATGTCATGAAGAGTTCATATTCATGAAATTCAAAGAACTGTAACTTTCTTCTTTCTGAAAATTCTACTCTCCACAAAATTACACGATTGGTCAGTAAGAAGTTCTAGCCACTGGAGCAGGAAACAATAGCTTAGGAGAATTGTAAATAGCAAGTTTTCAGAAAAAAAAAATAAAGAGCTTTTATTAGGTAATTAGGAATTTCTTTTAGCTTTAAACTAAGAAATTATTGGAATTTTAATTTAGTAATGGCTAAGCCTTACTTTTTGGGTGCGATAAAACGAGATAAGCTCATGTAAAATGGAATTACTGTCAGAAAACAGATAATTTTAATTTTTTTTAAAGATTTTATTTATTTATTTGACAAAGAGAGAGAGATTACAAGTAGGCAGAAAGGCAGGCAGAGAGAGAGGAGAGAGGAGGAAGCAGGCTCCCTGCCGAGCAGAGAGCCCGATGCGGGCCTCAGTCCCAGGACCCTGAGATCATGACCTGAGCCGAAGGCAGAGGCTTTAACCCACTGAGCCACCCAGGCGCCCATTAAATTCTTATAAAATTATAGACTATTAAAGGATTTCAGAGATCATTTTATCCGATGTTCTCATCTTACAAGTGAACAAATCAAGGCCTAGAAAGAGTTTTCTTTATTCAAGTCAAAAAGTCAAAGGAAGGGGAAGATTAGAACTGGACTTCCTGACATACATCCAAGAGCTCTGCACTGTTCTGATTTCCACAGTAAGGTCTGCATCCCATACCAGGACTTCACTCAAGGCCTGAATTGTGTGGGTGTGGAGGTGGGTATGTAAAAAAAAAAAATAAAAAAAAAAATTATTCCTTTACCAAATAGATACTGAGCATCCACTGTGGGTCAGACCTTGCAGTAGACTTGAGTAATACAATGATAAGATGAAACTGATAAGGTAATTGTTTCCACTGAACGTTCCTCAATCAATGCATAATTATATATTTAGGTTCTGAAGAAAATAGAATTAGATGGAGGAAATGGGAGAGCAGCAAGTAGAAAATGTTTTCCTGAGTTGGTGATACCTGAATTGACATCTGAGGGATAAGTAAAAGAAAACTAATCCAAACGGGGATGAGTCATTTTAAGATGAGGTGGAAAGTCAGGCAGAAGCTGCAGTACACAGTGTTTATAAACCTATTGTGGTAATTAATTTGATATGACAAGTTGACTGGGCCACAGAGTGTCAGGATATCTGGAGTCCTGATATATGGTTTAATATTATTCTGGGTGTGTCTTTGAGGGTGTTTCTGAATGATATTAACATCTAAATGGTAGACTGAGGAAAGCAGATTGCCCTCCTCAATGGTGGGCAACTGGGTTGGCCTATCCAATCAACTGAAGAAGGTAGAGTAAGAAAAAATTTGCACACTCTGCTTGACTGTCCATGAGTTGGGACAGCAGTCTTCTGCCTTTAGACTGGACTAGAACTTGAATTTTCTCCATTAACTCTCCTGTTCACTGGGCTCAGATTTTGATCAGAATGTACACTGTCAGATCTCCTGAGTCTGGACTTCTCAACTTCCATAATTCCAGGAGCCAATGCCTTATAATAAATTTCTCTATTCATGTGCATGTATGCACACACAAATATACACAGTCTGCAGATTCCTAATACACCTATTTAAGAATGTTTTTTACCTTTATGGAAAGAGAGAAGAGAGAGATAAATTTTTGAAATGTTTAAGCACCAGAAATAACATAATCAAATTTGCATTCTGAAAAGGTTGTTATGCTTGTAATTCATATAGCCAATTTGAAAATTCCCAAGCAGGATAAATGATGACCTTTCAGGCAGTTCATGTTAGTGGTGATGGCAGTTTGGAAGAGAAAGGGAGATTCTGAGATCCATCTGGGGCCATGCATTGTTGTCATCCACCACTGACAAGTTCATTTTTTCCAGGTTATCAGAATACTAATTTCCTATGTACATGGATATTTTCAACAGAAAAGCAGTTTAAGCCTTTTCATTTATTCAGGTTTAAAATATGAACCACAAGTACATTCTCTAAATATTGTTTGTTTATAACTTACTGTCTCATAAATGGTGAAATGAAGACAGACTGATTAGAATTCTATGTATCCATTATGTGAAAATGACTTAATGTCTACAAATATACTCTGTAGAGTGTCAGCCACATAGTTTAGTGCTTACTAAATACACTTTCGTCACTGTCTATCCTTTCATTCATGGTAAACACACTAAATTAAATATTCTTATTTCTTCTAGAGTAGATTAAAAAAATCTATTCCAAAACAGCAAAAATATATATTGTAGGTAATACATATGTCTTTATGCTTAAAGATAGAGACACTTGTTATCTCTCTCTCTCACATACAGTACATCCAAAATACAAGGTATGGATCTCAAAAAAGAACACTGGTATCAAATATTATAGAGATGAGTGATATGTTACTTATGAAACTCTTCTAAGAATTTCCAAAATATTCATAGATGGTACACTTAGCTCATTATTCCCATACTACTTTAAGGCTAATCCAAATCAACACTAGTTGTGTTCCTATTCTAACCTTAGTTCTGTTCAAAAAAAGGCTGTCCAGCTTTCATGGTTCCCCACGAACAGTTTTATTATGCCCAAGATAAGATAAATGTTTAGGAAGGAAGACTGATATAATTGCAGAAACTTGTTTTGTCTCCCTGGGGAATATATATTATTTACAAGTTTTCAAATATATATAATTTACAAATAGATGTTATTTATATAGATATCATTTAAAAATAAGGTAAAAGACAACATAAATAAGAAAATTATTTTGTAATAATAAAGCAAGTACTTATTTTTCACTAGATACTAAGAACTTTGGGTTTGGGTGTTTTGTTTTGTTTTGTTTTAGATTTTATTTTTGAGAGAGAGAGGGAGGGAGAGAGAGCACGTGTAGCCAGGGAGTAGGGGCAGAAAGGGAGGGAGAGGGACAAGTCAACTTGGCAATGAGCACAGACCCTGACTACATGCGGCTAAATCCCATGACCTGAGACCGTGATCTGAGCCCAAATCAAAAGTTGGATGCTCAACTGACTGAGTCACCCAGGCACCCCTAGATATTCAGTATTCTGAATATATTAACATATATTATTCACATCAACTCTACGACACAGGTATTATTATTATCCCTTTATACAAATAGTCTCGGAGAAGTTAAATGACATGCCTAAGTTTTCTCAGATCCTAAAAAAAGGGTAAAGTAGAAAAATAAAGATTGAAACTCAAATCTGGCTCCAGAAACCAGTCTTGCTAGACTGCTTCTCTAGATCAAGACTGCAGTGTAGTTTTAAGCAATGCAATTCCTATTTTAATCTACTACATATTCTTGAAAGGTTTGATGAATTTTAATTTAATATATGTATGTAATCTTTGTTCAGATCATTTTAAAAGGGTTTCTACTGAAGAGACAAATAAGTGTGAAATAAAAAGTATTTGATGCTGTTTCCATTGAGTTTAAAATGCTATACAGAAAAATCCTGTTATTCATTGTATATACTACTTCCATATTGCAGAGAGTAGATACATGAGTATGATAGATTCCATTATTGCCCTTAACTACTCACTTTTCCCTTCCCCATACAAAAATGATATATCCTTTCTCATTGCCATGTGACTTAAAATGCCTCTCTGGGAGAAGTACTCCTCTCTACTGGATCAGTTTTTCCAATGGGGTATATAATACATCTAACTCCAAAAATTAGTAGCTTCAAAAGCCATGGTGTTATTGGTTCTAGCCAACCTAGGTTTTCATTCTACCATGAAAATTTTTTGTCATACTGACTCATTTTATATAGTTACTGGATGAAAATCATGCATATGGCAAAGACTCTCAGCTCACATGGAACATGAATGATAAATGAATTGTTCTAAGATGGGAAGATTTAGGGTCTGTTTCATCAGACCATGATGAAGGGAAGGAAAACCCAAACAAAGCCCAGTAGATTCCCTGAATTGAAGACATGGAGCTGAGAGTCTGGAGTGAAGACTTTGAGTATAGAGTTTGAGAGAAGACAGACCTTCAGAGAGAGCTCTGGAAACCTACAGAATTCCCATTTGAGTGTTCGCCTAGTCAGTGCAAGAAACTACCCAATTCTAGGGAAAGAACACCCAAAAGAGTGAGATGTTAGAGTGCCCAGCACTCACACTGGACAGGGAATAGTGCCTATTCCCACCATCTAGAGTAAAAATCTGCAATGTCTGAAAACTAATAAAAAATTACCAGGCTTGCAAAAAAGCAGGAAAATATGGCTTACGATAAGCAGAAAAACCAATCAATAGAAACTTACCTATAACTAAAAAAGAACTGGCAGACAAGGACATTAAAAACAGTCATTTTAACTTACTCTGTATGTTCTAAAATTTATGTAGAAGCATGGAAGATATAAAAAAAATATTCAAATTGACTCCTAAGGATGAAAACTATAGCATTTGAGATGAAAAATTCATAGCATAAAATTAATGATAGATTAAATACTGAGGAAAAAAATTAACAAACTTAAATATGGAACAAAAGAAGTTATACAAAATAAAATGCAAAAGAATTTGTCATATTAGGTAAAAAAAAAAGGAAGGTATAACTGTGCTTCCTACAAAAACACTTTAAATATAAAGGCATAATGGTAAAAGGATGGAAAAAGACACTACAAGCTAACAGAAAGAAGAAGAAAACAGGAATGGCTATCTTAATATCAGACAAAGTGGACTTCAGAACAAAGAGAAAAAATAAATTTTGTATGAATAAAGAAGCCAATTCATCTAGAGACAATATAACCCTAAATATACATGTACTTACTCAAAGAGAGTCAAAACATATGAAGCAAAAATTGATGGTACTGCAAGAAAAAACAGGAAAATCCACAGTTATAGTAACAGATTTCAATACTGCTCTCCCAGTAATTGACTAAATAAAACAGAAAGCCAGTCCATATGTAGCAGACTAGAACAATACTATCAACCCATCTACTTAATTTATGTTTATGGAATTCTTTATCCACTAAATACCTAAGCTGGAAAAGAAGAAAAGCTTTAAATCAATGATCCCTCTCTTCACCTCAAGATACAAAACAAAAACAAAAACAAAAAAAAACAAAAAAAGAGTTAAACTCAACATACTCAGAAAAAAACATATAATAAAGAACATGATGAAAGTCAATGAAATAGAAAACCTAATCAGTACAGAATATTTTTTTAAAATCCCCATCTCTTAGGACATTATTCAATTAATACACCCAATCCAGACCAATCAAGAAAAAAAGAATGAAGACATAAATTATCAATGTTAAGAATAAGATTTATCACATCACTACCAATTCTACAGATATTGAAAAGAAAATAAAGAACATTATGAATAACATTATACCAATAAATCTGATAACCCAGAAGAAATGGGCAAGTTTCTTTAAAAAGACAAACTGCTAAAAACACCCCAGAAGAAACAAAAAACCTGAAAAGCCGTATATCTGCTTTAAAAATCAAATCTGTAAGTAAAAATTTCTTCCACGGGGGGTGGGGGGGGTACCTGGTCAATTCTACCAAACATTAAGGGAAAAGAAAAAAAAAATTGTATAGGACTAAGTTACTTTAATTACCAAACTTAGTAAAGGCATTCAAACAGGATTGCAGACCAGTATCTTTCATGAACACAGATTAAAAGAGTTATATATATATATTTATATATATATAAAATATACATTTTTAGCAAATCAAATATATCCAATGACACATAAAAAGGATAATGTAATATGACTAAGTTGGGTTCATTACAAGAATGCAAGGTTGACATAAAATTTAAAAGTGAATGTGTATAATCTACCAGATTAACAAAGTTAAAAAAGGAAAACCACATGACCATCTCAGTAAATATAGAAGCATTTAATAAAATCCAACATCTGTCCCTGATAAAAATTCTCAAAGAACCAGGAATAGAAAGGAAATTCCTCAATCTGATAAAAAGGGATTTATATAGGGCACCTGGGTGGCTCAGTGGGTTAAAGCTTCTGCCTTCAGCTCAGGTCATGATCTCAGGGTCCTGGGATCAAGGCCCGCATCGGGCTCCCTGCTCGGCAAGGAGCCTGCTTCCTCCTCTCTCTCAGCCTACTTGTGATCTCTCTCTTTCTGTCAAATCAATAATTTTTTTTAAAAAAAGGGATTTATATTAAAAAACAATGGGCGCCTGGGTGGCTCAGTGGGTTAAGCCTCTGTCTTTGGCTCAGGTCATGATCTCAGGGTCCTGGGATCAAGCCCCACATCAGGCTCTCTGCTCAGCAGGGAGCCTGTTTCCCCCCTCTCCCTCTGCCTGCCTCTCTGCCTACTTGTGATCTCTCTGTCAAATAAATAATCCTTAAAAAAAAAAAAAACCTAAATACTTTCTCCCTTAAATCAAAGTCAAAGAGGCCTGCTCCCACCATTTTTTTGAGATATAACTGACATATAACATTATATTAGTTTCAAGGATACAACATGACTCAATATGTATATATACTGCAAAATAATTGCCACAATTAAGTCCAGTTAACATCCATCACCACACATACACATTTTTCTTGTGATGAGAACTTTTAAGATTTATTTTCTTAGCAACTTTCAAATATGCAATAAAGTATTATTAACCCTGGTTGGTCATCAGTCTGTGCATTACATACACATGATACTTATTTTATACTGGAAATTTGTAACTTTGACCACCTTCACATTTCACCCAAACCCCAGTCCCTGCCTCTGGCAACTACCAGTCTGTTCTCTATAGCTATCAGTTTTCTTTTTATGCTTGTTCCATTTCCATTCAACATTGTACTTAAGATACTGGGCAGTGTTTTCAGGCAACACGAACACATAAAAGTCATCCAGATTGGAAAAAAGCAAAAACGTCTGTTTATAAACATGATCATCCACCTAAAATATTAGATGGTATCAACAAAGAAGTTACTAGAATAAGTGAGCTTAACAAGACTGTAGGATAAAAGATGAATACAAAATCAAATTTCTACAAACTAGCAACAAATACTTGGAAAATAAAATTCTAAGAATTCCATTTAATAGAGCCTAAAACTTACAAAATTATTAGGAATAATTATGATGGAAAAAGTTGAACACATTATAAACTACGAAATATTTTTCAGAGAAATTAAAGAGGATAAAAATAAATGGAGACAAAGCCTGTGTTCATGGGTAGGAAATGTCAATATTGTTAAGAAGTCAGTTTTCTCAAATGGGTCTATAGTTTCAGTACAATGTCAATTAATATCCCAGCAGGCTTTTCTATAGAAGTTAACAAAAACACTCAAAATTCATGTTTAAATACGAGAAACCTAAAATAATCATAACAACATTAAAACGGAAAACCAAACTGGAGGACTAACACTATCTGATTTCGAAGCATGCTGTAAAGTTATGATAATCAAGATGACATGTTTTGGAAAAAAGATAGCCACACTGATGAATGGAGCAGCATAGAGACCAGAAATAAAACCACACATATATGGACATATCTTGCAAAGATGCAAAAACATTTTTGTGGCAGAAGGATAATCTGCTCAACAAATAGTTTTGGAACAACCGGGTAGCTATATGTAAGAAAATAAACTCTGATCTATTATCTCTTCTACTATACATGACTTATTATGGCTTTCAGACCTAAATATAAATTCTAAGATTATAAAAATTCTAAAAAAATTTTTAGAATGCTACTCATCAATGAATAGAAAGTACTGATAAACACCAAAACACGGATTGATCTCAAAGTAATTATCCGATGTGAAAGAAGCCAGACAATAAGTAGTACATACCATATGATTCCTATTATATGAAACTGTAGAAAATGCAAACAAATCTATCTTGACAGAAAACAGAGCAGTGGCTGCCTCAGATATAGGTGGGGGAGAGGCAGGGCACAAGGATTCTTTGTGGGTGGTAGGTTCATTATTTTGAAAGTGGTGATTATTTAATGGATATACACTTAGGTCAAACTTACCAATATTTATATTTTAAATATGTGCAAGTATGTTCCTATAAAGTTGTTAAAGGGGGAAACAAAACAAAGTTGAAACTGGAAAGTATACAGCTTCCAGCACTATCAAGGATAGAAACACTTTTAAATTAAGCATATTAAAAAACAGTAAATTGTCTTTTTTTATTATTATTTTCAAATTCCCTTAACACAGAAAGGTAAAGCTGTTCTGACTCCTTTTCATAGAGACATAAAGAAGAATATATTCTACTCGCCAGTCCATTTTAGATTCTGGAAACTGAGATACCCATTTGCAGTCTTCAGCATACAGACTATAATAGATCTTTTGTTTTGAGAGACACAATCTGTTTGTACCACCCTTACGTGATTAGATACGTGATATTTGCTTTATTTCAAATAATTTCATACTACCTCACTGCCAATTTTCATTATATAATATGCAGATAAGTTTTTAATTCAAATATTCATTCAGTAACCATTTACTGAGCAGTCAAAATACACAGGCACTGTCTTGGATCCTAGGTAATAAAAATGAAAATGACATGGTCCTTGTTTACAGGGAATTATTCTTTTAAAGGAGAAGTTGTGTAAATAAGTAACTACTATATCATACTATGCATGTGATAAATAAGAATTATAAAGACAGAATTGTGAGCAACCAAATGAATGTGTAGTTTTGATGGAGGAGCCATGAGAGTGCTGGCAGAGCCAAAAATGTTTCAGGGAAGACTTAGTGGCCTAAGTTCTGAATAGAGTTTTGAAGGGTGAGAGTTGGTGAGGCAGACAAATGAGGAGAAGGATATTATATATGAGACATAAGGATGCCGCAGTGAACTGGAACCAAAATAACTAAGTGAAAGACATAAGAATTTCATGACAATGTTAATGTATAATATGCCATACAGTCTGACCTTTATCCTGAAAGCAGAGGAAAGCTTTTAAGGAATTTATGTAAGATAGTGATATTATCAAACCAATGCAGAAGAAGAATTCACACACAGATACTTAACTCTGGCTTCTTAAAATATAATAGCACTTTTACCAAAGGAGTATCAATGGTCTACCTGAATCTTTTCAAGTAATTATTTGTTGATGACTTTGAAACCCAAATGCTTTCATATTATTTTTCTGTCAAAACACATTATCAACTGAAGAGATGGCCAAAACATTTTACATAGGAAATATTTAGTACTTTTTGCATCTTTGAGGTAATCCATGTGTAGAATATTGTTTCTACTTGTATCTATCCTCTGTGTCATTATAATCTTAGTCTATTGTCTGGAGATTTCTGGGCTCTAGGGGGAACACTTCCTTGAAAACATAAGTTGACTGAGAAAGAAAATTGTGCCCATCTTCTCTAATTTCATGACTTTTCTTTTCTCACAAGAATAAAAGGATTATGCACAGAATAACCGGTTTTATTAAAGGGAAATGATGAAAGCTGTGATCCTTGAAAATACACAGGAGGAAAGCATTTGACATAAAAAAAGCTTATTAGACCCATCTTTGACATTTCGACTCCCAAGGAAATAAACTTCAGCAATTTACTTGTCCCCTAGGTTCAAGGTTCTTTTCTCTTACTTGTTTATGTTAAAGAGTATTGTTGATCCGTAAACTTCTGTGATCAAATTTTTAGAAGAGACCATATCTTAAAACTCCTCTGGTCAAGTCATTTCAAAAAGCATATATATTTTTAAAATAAAAACACATATATATTTTTAAAATATATATATAATTTTTTATATATGATTGAATAAAACTCAATCAAAGTGAAAACCTGAATCAGTAAGAGTTACTACTGGGTACACATAGTACACAACGAACAACCTGCCAACAACTGCCTGAAAACATTTGTAGAATTAGCTATTTTTCATATCAATTGAATATTTATTGACTTTTTTTCTTATCACCAGATACCTAATATCTTCCTAACAAACGTCCTGTCTTTTCCATTTTTTTCATATTTAGTTTTTGGCAACTGCAGCTTGTATAATTATATTGGAGCAAATAAATTTCCAAATTTAGGAAAAACTGTAAAGTACAAGAATTTTTCTTTGGCTTACCTCCCACCTCTAGTGTTTCATAGAGTAACAGCATTTCTCTCCATCAATGTCTTTCCTGGATTCCTGGAGTACTGTTCCCACATTCTCTTTGACTAAGCTCCACTGAGGTGTTAACTCCTAAAAACATATGTTAATGTTTCTATGGAGCTTTTGCTTTCCTGATAATGGGAACCACTGTGAAAAAGACCAGCTATGCTCATGATGGCAGCCACATTCATCATCAAAAATCCATCTCTGCTTTTGAGGGTACATGGCAAGTACCACATACTTCTTCCAATAAGATGATCATTCATGAATTAAACCAGCATTCATATTTAAGGAAAGTAAAATGAAAGCATGCATATTAAATTTGTGCTATTTTCAGTTAAAAACATTTTGCCCGTGAATTTCTAACTACTGTATGTAACCTCCAGTTATTTTCTTTATAGTATAAAATGTTTAAAGAATGGGGAAAAGGAAGTAACAACAGAAGGTCTCATGCGAATAACAATTAGGTATTTTATGAGAAAGAGAGGCTTCTAAACACAGGTCAACCATTGTACTTCACATCTCACCTGAGGCATGCCGGCCACTCCAGTCCACCAAATGCAGTTCCCTTGGGACCTACGCTGGATGGACACTCAGGGTCTCATGAGGTAAAAGGCTAGGACACTTGCTCTTTCTGACCAGGCAGTGCTGTGGCTGATTAATATCCATCCAAAGCCACAATCACCTTCTGATCTGAGGAGCAGGTGACGTGGAGATTCTGAAGTGTCTTGATAAATTATGCAGGCATATCAAACAATACATATTGCAGATCAAAAAAATTCAGTTCACTAAAGTGGTTTGCTTTGTCCTTTTAAGAACTGAATCTAGACAGCTCATCATCAATCATCGACAACTCCTAGCATGACAATGCTAAAAAAAATTAGTATAACATGGGTACCATATAAAAGCTATTTTCCTTCCCAAGGAAATTTTTGGGAAAGGAGAGAGGAAGGGAGAAAATAAACAAGGTCATTTTATTCTAAAATTTTGCTTTTTCCATTCTTCTGACAGCAAAAGACTAATTTATCCACAATATTCAATGCCTTTCCAATACTACATCTTACCCTAAGCCTTCCTTCCTCCTTGCCAATACAAATTACACCCATCTTCCAAGCATCTTTCAAGATCTACATAAAAGGTCAAATGATATCTGCTCCATAGTCCCATTTTGTAACCACCCAGTTTCCATGTGATTCCTCTGGCAATTATACACATATGCTATCTATGCTTAGAATATATCTTCTACAGTCACAAAATATAATTTAAATACATAGTTGTTGTTTTGCTTTTCTGGGTTTACCTCATTACCTTAACTATTTCGTCGTTCTTCAGTATAAGAACTTTTCCCTTGCATATATGTTGGCCTTTCAACAAAGATTTAGTGCTTAAAAAATTATAGGAAAAATAGTTCACCACACCACTGTATTCAAAATTCACAAAACAGAAAGTTAATTTGATTACATAAAATTAAATACATGGGGATTTTAAAAATATGTAATTTATAGTTTATCAGACCCCATATTATTCCACAAAGAATTTAAAACAGTAAAAAAAAAACCTTTAAAAATGTGCACATTTATTTTAGCAATATATATTAATAATAAATTAGCAAGTAAAACTAAGATGCTTCTAAAACCAATATATTAAATTCAACAGCCATTAATTTTTTCCTCATCATAGGAAACCAGTTGTTTTCACTGACTGTCAACAGTCTTTCTGAATTTCATGACTATGACAAATGTAGAATAGCTTTAAAACACTGATGGGTTTCTACATTACCCAAGAGAAAAGGGAAGAATTCACTGGGCCTGTGGATCACCTCAGGAACATAAGCAGGAACTTTGTTTGCCTTTATCTTTTTTTTTTTTTTTTTTTTTAAATAAGAAGGTAGGAAGTCAGTCAGCTAACATGAGACTGCTTGGCTGGACACATAAGACCTTCTGAGCGTGGTCCTCTCCCAGCCTCCCCCACTTCTGCCATCAGAGGCCCATCACCACTATTCACAAAGAGATGTGGCATGTTCAAAAAGGTCTAAGCAGTCGGACTGTGGGCCTTTAATAGGAAATCTCTACCTTTACTTTATTTGGCTAACTTACTCTTCCTCCAGGACCGTTTTAATATAACTTCCTAGGGGTCTCCATTCTTAATTTGCCCAGTTTGGGTATCAAATGAGTATACTTTGTGCTCTCATTAGACCTATCCCCACCCTAGTTTACATGTGGTATTCCCACATAAAAATAATATTCATTTTACCCTCAACTACCCTCAGGCTGATGGTAGATTAGAGTCACAGGGTTGAACTTAAAACAGGCTTTGATCAGAAGGTGAACTCCTGGCCTCTCATTTCAAGGCACCCCCAACAGCTACCAAGTGGGTTTTATCAACATTGACTAACTGAAGCCAACTCTAAAAAGTTATCAAAAAATACTGAAAGGAAACATATGGTCAAATTGTGGTTGTATTATTGCAAAGGCACAAAGAGGCAGGAGCTTTAGGAAATTTTCCCAGAAATATTCCCCGTTTGATTTTCATGAGCTTGAAAAGAGAATATGCCCAGTAACATAATAGTAATGTCAAATTCCAAAGGCAACCCCGTGATGGCTTTGCCAGCATATAACTCACCTGATAGAATTCTAAGGCTTTCATTTCTCATGACTCACACTGTTGGTGATTTGAGATTAGGCCACAAAAGGAACAGACCCAACTTCTCACTAAGGGCTTGCCTGAATTTTGCAAGACATTTTCCAGTGATAACAAACAATGCTATAATATAGTTACTGACAATTTAGTCTTATTTGAAGCACAGAATTTTGCCAATATTTTTACTTAAAATGTTTAAGTCAATGACTGTGCTTTTGAGTTCATCAAAATCAAACATATTGTTAAATATTTAAGTTGAAGACAGGGTTAAGGATAGTAGCTGGGGTCAAGATAAAAATTCAATTCTTTACACACCTCTTTCAGTGTTTAAAATTTAGCTAAGAAATGATGTAAGACTGTTAAGTTCAGAGCCAATGAAAACAAATGGGATGACTGCCATATTGGCACATCAATAGTGTATATTGCCATGAATACTCTATTTTGGCAGGAGTTCTAGGCAAAGGACCTGATAAGGTAACACTAATACTGTTTAACATCAAATTTCAAAGGTTCAGGTTTGAGGTGAAGAGACCATTCAAAGAAAAAAATTTCAAATGGATAGCACGTATTAAATATATTCAACCCTTTGTAGTAGTCAAACAATTGCAAATTAATATACAAGGGCAACATTTTCCCCCTATCAACTTGGTGAAGTTTTTTAAAAGATGGTAATACCTACTGATAGTGATGAGATTTTCAGCACCCTTATGCTCTACAAATGAGAATGTAAATGAACAGAGCTTTTCTGCAGCAATCTGACAAAATGAAATAACTCTCCGAAATAAAGATTCTGAAGTCTTTGACTCCACAGTTTCTATTCATCATTCCAACAGAAAACAATTCAAAAATGAAATCAGAATCTCTGGGCAGGAGGCCCATGCAGCAGTACTTTCAATCTGCTCCCAACCCCCTGCCTTATTCTGAAATAGCCAGGTTTAGGAATCACAGGTTTATGAAGATTGCTAATGTCGAGAAAAGATGTTCTTTCAATGTTACATGATTAAAAGTAAACTACACCTTGTTAGTTCTTAAAACACACAGACACACATATACTTATCCAAGACTGAAACTATAGGCAGTGTTGCTAATAGTTATTTCTAGGTAATGAGATCACAGAAAAGGCACTTATATGTGATCGTTATTATTATTTTAGGTAATTTGTATTTTCGAAGCGTTACATAACAGATATACATTGCTTTTGAATTAATAAAAGCTTTTGTTTTTTTACAAAATTAGTGTAAAAACATCTTCTACTTCATAATCTCAGAACTACTTCAAAGGTGTTTTAAAAATGGTAAGGGTGCCTGGGTGGCTCAGTCAGTTAAGTGTTTGACTCTCCAGCCCAGGTCTTGATCTCAGGGTTATGGGTTTGAGCCCCACATTGAGCTCCACTTTGAGTAGGGAACCTACTGAACAAAAACAAAAGCAAAAACAAAAAAGTAGATTCATTTTCTCTACCCAAGATTAAAAGTCCTGAATGTCTTGGGAGGGGTAAGGCCCCAAATTATGTATTTTCAGATGCAGAAAATAGTTTGAGAACACTGTTGTCTATAATAGATACTTTATACTATAATGCCTATTAAATATGAGATAAAATTATTAACTGACTTCTGTAACGTATCTCAGTGATTCTCAAACTTTTTGATCTGAGGAACCCTCTACATTCTTAAAATTTTTGAAGACCCCAAGAGCTCTTGTTTATGCATGTTATTTTTATCGACATCTACTAAATTAGAAATTAAACAAAGAAATTATTTAAATATTAATTTAGTAATTTGCTTAAACCCAATAATAAACTCATTAAATGTTAATCCAAATAATATTTTACAAAAAATATTTTTCAAAACAAACCAATTAGTAAGAAAAGTGGCATTGTTTTTACATTTTTGCAAATCATGATGAATTCTACATTAGAAGACAGCTGTAGTGTCATATCTGTTTCTATTTTCAATCTGTTGAAATGTATTATTTTTGTTGAAATATGAAAAAATCCAGAGTCACCCATAGGTGAGTTGGGTGAAAACGGAAAAGGAAAGAATATTTTGGAGTTTTTAGCTAATTTTGGATATTCTTTGACACTACAACAAAATTCAACAAGTGGTAGTTTCTTAAAGGTTAGTTACAACATAAAATCTGAAGCCTATGGATGGCTTTTCCCACTCTGTTCCATGAAAACCCTTGGTTTATCTTGTATTTTGAGTGAATTTTTTATGCATGCCTGAATTTGTAACATAATACCTTGGTTGTCTGTAAAATACTGGTTCTCTGACTTATGCCAATCTTCTAAATGGTTACATATTTCATTACACAATATTGAAACAGCAGTATGAGGTAGCTATCAAGCTCATGATGGTAGATGCAAGTTTTTAAAAATTATAATTTTCATATGAAAGCTCACAATCTATCTCTGGTAACAAATACTGTCAGTTTTCCTTGAAGTGACAGACCTACTTCATTCATTTTTGAGAAAATGGCCTAATAGCCATGTCTGAATAACTTTTCTGTCAATGTTCTTTTAAGTAAAATGGTATTCCATAAAAAAGCAGCAAGCTCAGCTTACAGGCCAACAACCTCATAAATTCTTTTCCTAATGACTACCATTGGACTTGGTATGCAGCACAAGCTTTGTATGTGTATTTTCTACTTCGCCACAGAGATTATTAAATACCTTTAATAAAAATTAACCATTGTAACTGAACAAAGATATTATTAAATGAGAGTATGCAGGAGTAAAGAATATAAGGACCATTAGTACATTTCAGTGCTGTTCCCTTGATTCATCTTAAGAAGCCAACAATTTTACCTATCTTTACTTTTGCACCATCAGTGAAAGTATTAACAAAGTACAAAAGGCAAATAATATCTTACTACTATTATGAAAATAATTGTAATCCTGAAGATCCTTGAAGGAGTCTCAGGGACACACTGGTTTCTGCTGACTGCATTTTCCAGCCCTGATCCACTGACAAGATTAACAGGCAGCAGCTCTCCTTCCATCCATTAAAATAATGTCCATGGCCTCCATACGTTGAACTTTCACCACTAGTACCCTCTTAACACTTTTACTCCCAATAGTTCAGTTCTATACCCAGCAGTGTCCCCTGGGTAAATTTCCTAATCAACACTTGCACATTATCTGTTGTCATTATTCTACAAGTTAATGAAATATTATATAAGCCAATGAAATATGAGTGCAAAAGAAAAGAATTGATACTGCAATCTAAGTTCCACAAAAAGGATGGATTTTTATTGTTGAATTTACTACTGTATCCCCAGCACCTTGAACCATGCCTGACAATGGGAGACATTCACTAAATGTTTATTGAATAACTGATTCACTGTTTCTAGAAAAATAAGGTGAATCTCTTGAATGCCTTCACAAATTTTAGAAGCCAAATTAAGTGCTGGTAAGGCAAGAGTAAAAGATAAGGAAAGAAGTGAGAAAATCTAAGAATCTGTATTCTCACTGCTTTATGTTCTTGCTCTAAAAAAAGGGAAATTAGAAATCACAGATACCCTGAACTGTGATTTATCCATAAAAGTTAAGAAGAAATTACTCCCATTGATTAAAATAAAAAAAATATCAAATGCCTTTTTTTCTTTCTCATTTACACTTTGATGATTCCCCTTCATTTTACAATACTTATCAAATAGTTCTAGTATTTCCACAAGTTCTTAAGTTAGTAATACCCAAGGGCAAATTGATGCCAGCAACATTTCACCTTTCTGATCCACCATCACCATCTAGTGTCAATAAGTGGCAACTGCGAGCTTTACTCCACAAACCTTTGACCTTGGCTTTATTTAAAATAGTTTCTGGGGGGAAAAAGAAAAGAAAAGAAAATGTACTGATACTGAGATGCAAAGTAAATGCTTCTGGAATGTTCTTCTACATGTTCGGAATCACCCCGAGTTCAGTTTCAAAATTCATATACAAATTATAGTATTTTGAGATTCAATATACAAATCTGTTTAGAGTATCACATATTATCATTCTAAAAATGTTCTCCTATCTCCTCTCTTATATCTTTTCAGGGTGAAGATTCACTTTGTGACCCTTGTCTCTATATTTGCTTTTTAGTAATAGGAAAATAGGGCTGAATGACAAGGCTGACTTAACATACATTTTAGCTAACACAGTTGAGTATGAAAGCATAAAGTACACTTGAAATCATAAAGTACACAATAGAAAGGGTGGTACCTCCACTACTGTGGGGTAGTGACAAAAATCTCAGAGCTATACACAATTGATCTACTGAAGCAAGTGAATGCCAAGATACCAAATGAAACCTGCTGAGCATGGTGCCTCCTGGAGGGGAAATGCAAACTACCATGTGCCTACTCAGTGAAATTTAAAGGAACCCCAACAATACGTTTCTTACTGAAGGATCATCTCCAGAAGTCTCTCTCAGAATTGTGAAGTTCTACCATTAGAAGTAATTTTACATATGGGAGTGCTGAGTCACACTACACTGAACATCTGAGACTAATATTACATTGTACATTAACTAACTGGAATTCAAATAAAACTTCTTTAAAAAAAGAAGCAACTGTACACTTACAATGGTAGTTTGTGCTAGAATGTATATTCGTAAGGAAGAATGCTGTCAGCTACTTTAAGTTCTTAACAATCTCCTGATACAGTTGGTTAGCTGAGACTTAGTCTAAGCCCATGTTCACTCACACTGTACAGGGAAGCAGGCTTTCTGTCTGGACAGCTGGAGGTCAGCAGGCAGATGGGAGGCAGCACAGAAAGCCAAGGAAGATTGGGGAAAGGAGTGCAGAAAGTAGGAGCATGTGTCTTCTCAGCACTCCTGAGAAAAATCTGATTTTGTAGCCTGGATCTTTCCAAGAAGACTCCACACTGCAATATGATTAAGTTCTTCTGAAAATCACACTATCCCTAAGTTAGTAAGCTCTCTAGGTTTTATATTAAATGTAGGATAATTCAAACTGTTTATTAAGCAGCAGTTTGAATCTAGGCTCAAATGCTACTGTGAATTAAGGCATGTGATTAACGATTGGTTGTTTGCTTTCACGTGGCAGCACATCCCCTGGGTGCCTGGCTGCATTTGATAAAGAGCCACATTTTCCCCAGTGAGTCCTACAGTACTCCCAACCCCATGGCCCTATCTCAGGGGAAGCCTGAAGTGAGAGCAAGAACATTAGGAGTCATGGCTCCTTTTTTACCATGGAGAACTTCATGGGCATATGAGCAATGTATTTGCACAGGGCCTCATGCTCGGAAGGGTACTGAACTTGGTTTCATGCTCTGCTGTTCCCATACTAAAATTCTTTTACCTCAGAGCTTGTATTTTTTGAGTGAAGTTCAACGAGACAACAAACATGCATGAACAGATAACACACTCACAATATGCATGTCTGCCAGTTCTTGGCTCCCCATTCTAATACAGTGTATGCAGTGTCCCTTGTGCACAGAATTCCAGTGGGCCCATGATTCCTGGAAGTTTAGAAACACTCAAAGTGAATCCAAGGTATGCATATTACATCTAAGAGTGAGAGACCATCTTTCCATGAGGACTACAACTTAATTCCAATGAAGAAAACTTGTTTGTAAGAAACATGAATGACCAAGACACCCTATCATCTCCTTTCTTGTACTTTTCCCTTGTATTAGCTCTCCACTAATGCTGAAAATGAGGATAAAAAAGGATGAGGGAAGAAGACAAACCACAGTCCCTTTTTCTTTAAGTCTTTCCTTATCAGTAAGTTGAAGGTAAGAGAGTATTGGTAGACTGTAAATATATTAGCTATATTCACTAAGTGAAATAAAAACAGTAGAGATTGTTTAGTGTAGCATCTTCATCTTTCTGATAAGAATGAAAACATAGGCATGTATGAGCTACAAAATACAAACTGTATATTTTAGTGATTGACATAATAGGTTAATGTTTTTACATTTGCATTTAAAACAGGCATTGCACAACATAAACAGTAAAATTCATGCTAATAATCTTTCTTTATATAGAATGGCATTAAGCAGCAAATAAAACACCTTGACAAGTTGAAAAGTCCATGGAGAAAAACTATTCATATTTTAGAACCTTTAATTTCACATTATTTTCAACAAAGACCCTTACATTTTCATTTTTTACTGGGCCCCATAAATTATGTTCTTTATACTTGGTAGTGCTGCTAACCCTCTCAGACCAGTTAAAATTTCCTTGGGGAAAGTCAAGCTATCAAAATATCCTCTCTTTTTGGGGAAGGCTATAATCCTTTCTTCTCTTTGAGTATGCCCTTCCTCTCCAAATAGGATAAAAGATGTATTACATAAAAAGTAAAATGTTTACTTTTGTTTATGTATATTCAGAAAAATCTCTGTTTTCCCTGTAAAGATACATTTAGAGAAAAAGCAGACTGCTCATTTCTACTTTTGGAAATAGGAATTTAGTCTTTAACTAGAGTAAAGCAATGATGAAAATACATTTTTCCTGAAGTAAATAAGTATTCTTTAAATCATTTCCAATCCCTGAGCTACTCTTTGTTAAGAGATCTGAAGAGGCACTGATAGCTTCGGACCACTGGAAGACCATTTAAATGGTTTCCTATTATTCACACTGGAAACCAGAGCTCTGAGAATATGACTTCCCTGGTGCTCACCTCCACTAACCACATCTCCCTATCATTTCCTCCACTGGAGGGACTGCTACTCTGGCCAGCCATACCACAGGACACCTTCTCCACAGTGGACAACAATGGATCCCTGGGGGTGGCTGATGTACCAATGGGGAAAATACAGAACTTGAGGTCTGAGTTAAGTCTTCATGTACATAGTCTTAATGCACCAATTATTTGAGGATGTTGGCAAGATAGAATAAATTTTAGAAGTATGTCAAGAAATGAGGCCAAATTTCAGAGTCAATTCATTTTGTGGAAAAAAACTGCAAAAGAATGCCATCATATTGCAATTTTATATATGTAATATGAATATACATTTAAAAATATTTCTCAAACATACATTTCTGTTTGGTCTTAATACAAAATGACCATTGCAGAAACACTATAACTGGATGAAATACAGTAATGATTATTATACTCAAGAACCAAGTAACATTTCTTTCTCTTTGTGTATTGATGACAGCAGGAAATGTATGAACACAGAGAAAGCTGAGTTCCCCTCTAAGCATTATTCTCTCCTCCAGAGTCAGTACAGCCACTGAGGACAACAGTCCATCAACCCAAGAAGTCAGAGGAAATAATGCTTTCATCTTCAAAGTAAGTATAGTTTCTGCTTTCAGAAGCAGCTCTTTCTATCTACTATAGCACAGACAAGCATCAGAAGTGACTTTTAACTCATGTCTCTCCAAATCAAAGGGAGGTTAAAGAGAAAGAAAAGTAACTGATTTTGAAAACACACTGATTATTGATATTATTGAAACATAAGGATAAATGCATCACGGGGTTCTTTATACTACACATTTAAAAGTTTGGAAACACTGACTTGCCCCATGTTACACAGTTAGGAATGGGCAGAACCAGGATTTCCAGTTTGGCCTTATTCCAAAGTCTTTATACCTTTCACTCTTCTATGCAGCTGCTCCTATAGATAATCTTGTTTCCCTGCGATGGGGATATGATTCTCATGGGTAAGCATTTATATAAGCCCCTGCAATTTCAATAGCAAGGCTTCTATAGCTTTAATTCCAACTAAGTGACTATGTTATCTAGAATGAAAATAAAATTAGCACTGATATTCCTATCAATTATTAACATTTTTACTGCTTTAGTCAACAATACAGTATTACATATTTCTAAGTTGCTAAGAGACTGATCTTAAGTGTCCTCACCACAAAAAAAGACATGACAATTATGTGATGCTATAGAGGTGTTACCTGACCAGTAATCATATCGCAACATATAAACGCGTCAAACGAACACCTTGCACACCTTAAACTTACAAACAATGTTATATAGGTCGGTTACATCTCATTTGAGAGTGAGAGAGAGAGAGAATATCAGACCAGGGAAATCAATACTCTTTAAGAAAAGATTTTTCTTCATTCAGTGAAGTCTAAGCCCAGATGTTATTATTTTCTTGGATTATAAAGGACTTATGCTGATACAACCATGGAGAATTATTCAAAAAAACACAAGCTTCCCACCTTTCTATCATGGCTAGACAAATTATCCACATGCTGTGAAAACCTATGTGTACTCAGGGGCAAGTAGTGACTTTTATTGGGAGGAAGACAGGATTTCTCTTTTACTATATGAACATTTACCACTTTATGGGTGAAAGAAAAGGGTGACACTTTGTTCAGTGTGAAATACTTCCAAATATATTCAAGAAATTGCAAACTATTTATAGAAAGGCTTTGACAGGCTTGAAAGATAACCTGACCTTCTCTTTGACCTCACCAATTCCCACATCAATATATTTCCCTATGGCACAAAGGTATTAAATTATTATTTCACTATATTCTTGAACTAAAAGAACATCTAAGAAGTAAGGACAAAACATCTTTGAATATTCAACAATGTTCATCATTGCATTCTAATACGGTAAAAATATCTTCAACCTCCATTACTACTCTGTGGCATTTATATCTTTATTATAATTTTTTCCTATTTTACCCCACATCCATTTTCATAAAAATTATGCCATTCAGCCTCATATGTTGTCACTTCTTCAAAACCTCAAAACATAATATGACTAGTTGCAAGTATCAACTTTTTTATTTAAGACCTAGATGTTTACATCTTTGAAAATCTATCAGAAGTTTAGTTAGATGTCATTAAATGTTTATTCACATAGCTGTTAGCATATAACATACAGTCTTCCATCTTAAAAATAACTTCTGTGGAAGAGATCAATGGCCTGTTCCACTAGAATCTATTGTCTAGATGACTTATATTGATAAAAAAAGTCAGTTAATACACAGTAAAATTTAGATACTTTGCATTTTTTTCTTTATGAAAGTCATAGAAATAATGAGCACAAATGACACGTACAAGAGAAATTCTACACTGATCAGGAATACTTCTCCAAATTCAAAATGCAATTAAACTAATAGAACCAGACGACTGTCTTTAGTAATATAGTATTTTTCTCCTAGTGGGAAGAGAAACCTTAAACACACAGTCAAGACAAAAGAAAGGATAACTGAAACTGCTTGTAGATAATGAATTGTTTTAGTCTTTTTTAAAAGTCAAAAACGTATTTTTATATTTAAATTGTTTTAAAATCACAACTCTACTATTTAGAATTATCACAATATAAAATAGAAGGGATGGTTTAACAAATGGCCAGAAACTTTCTGATAAACACAGGAAATATTAAATTTTCCTCCTGCTCTAGTCGGCTTCCTGATTTATGGTATCGCCAGTCACCTCGTGGTCGAGACTAGAACACACAAGTGTCTCTTCCTCTCATTCACAATCTCTATCTAGTTGGCCTGAGACTTCTGCAACTGTCCTCCATTTCAATCAGTTCCTTCTCTTCCCTTTTCAATGATGGTACCACATTCTTTATTCTCTCTCAGATGGACTTCCATCAAACTTTCTGTCTGTCTCTCTAGCTTTGTTTCTCTCTGTCCTCAAATCCCTCCTATACTCTGCTCCAAGTTTTGGTCAGAAAAACTACAATACAGTCACAATATTCGGTTATTGAACATGTTAAATGGTTTTCATTCCCTAAAGCAAAATGCAGTCTCCTTACTATTACATTCAAGGTTCTTTCTCATTGGACCCCAAGCCTTTACCTTCCTCATCTATTCACAATGTCCCACTTTTGGGGCTCTTCTACCCCTTGCTCCAGTTAAGTTCTGTTCTGTCAGAACACACTCCATGCTTTATAATGACCCTGACTTTTTCCCATGTATCATTCATAATGACCCATTTTTTCCGTGCATTTCTTCTTTCTAGAAAGTTCCATACCCCACCTCCTTATGATGTCTACCATTAAAACCAAAGATTTCTCTTCTATGAGTTGTTTCTTCCTCTTCCAACAGAAATGGTACATGATTAGCCCTTATGAATTCCTCAATCTCTGCATTATTCTGTTGAAAAAGGCCTGGCTGAGGTCTCCTGAAAGGGGACGGTGGTGTACCTGTTTGTTCTGTATCTGGAAATACAGGCATCACTCATCTTTGTGTACACCATGATCTAACCCAGAGCCTAGCATGATGCTAAGGGGATCTTTATAAATTTGAGCTCTGTAATGGATCAGGCAAAGAGATCTGCATAAAGACAATGCTTAATTCTAAAAAGTTAAAAACAGAAATAGGATAATCTTCTAAAAGGAACTATGGGGCTTAGAGTCTCTCTCCCTATTTTACATGCACTTAGGGAGCTAGATAATTAAAGAAATTCTCTGGAGAATTTCTTGTAAAGGGAAGAATTCTTTGGCAAAGCAAATAATCAACCCTCAATTTATAAAGTACTTACAGAGTTAGGTGCCTACGGTATCACCAAATGGCACTTTAGGGACCCCTTGTCATTAATTTGTCTATGTAAGCAAGTAACTCTAAAGAAATGTTTAAGATTCTAAAGAAAATTGGGGAGCAGGTGATTTAAGCTCTTAATTTTGATCTTCTACAAAAGAAGGCTATATTTGCTTATTGTTATATGTTGCTTATTGTTAATAAGGCTATATTTGCTTTCCTATTTAAGCTTTAAGCATAGAGTACATAAAAGAATTTCCACAGGTAACATTCTAATATTAAATTTATTTCAGGCAAAGGGCAATAAAAAGTTTTCTATGATTAAAATAAAGCATCTATTGTGTTATTTATCTTTGATTTGGGAGCAAAATTTTGGCACTTCTTTCTTAATAATGATAACTTTTTAAAAAGTCTACTGTGAAGTTTGTTGTTCTTAAAATAATTCTCCACCCCACGACAGATGAACTGAAATTTTTTTTTTTTCAGCAGCATAGCTTCTGAAGAGAAACAAATGTAATTCTTAGCCTTTTTGCTCTATTGGTAAGATGTAGTTCCCTCCTCTGGCTTCTTTTTTTTTTTAATTTATTTTTATTATTATTATTTGCCCAGGGGTACAGGTCTGTGAATCATCAGGCTTACGCCTTTCACAGCATTCACCATAGCANAGAGAACTCATTTCTCTCAAGACCTCAGGTTTGTCATTGGCAAAATTAGAAAAAATAGGGGCGCCTGGGTGGCTCAGTGGGTTAAAGCCGCTGCCTTCGGCTCAGGTCATGATCCCAGGGTCCTGGGATCGAGGCCCACATCGGGCTCTCTGCTCGGCGGGGAGCCTGCTTCCTCCTCTCTCCTCTCTCTCTGCCTGCCTCTCTGCCTACTTGTAATCTCTCTCTCTGTGTCAAATGAATAAATAAATCTTTAAAAAAAAAAAAGATTTAAAGTTTCACTTTGGGTATTTTGTCATCAACATTCAAAAGCTTTGGAAAACAAGCATGATCTATTATTTTGGTACCATGTGTGTAAGAAAGAAAAGAACACAGACATCTATACTTGTTTACAGGCCCTATTTTTCACAAAATATGAGCTCCAGATTTTCCATATATATTTTGGAGGTGGCAATTTCCCCAGGCAGGATAAAGCAGAAGCAGCTCTAGGATACTGACCCAACGTTGGAGTTTCTTAGTAAGCAGGTTTTTTGTTTTGTTTTGTTTTTACCTAGGATATATGCATATGTGTGTGGGGGTGGAGGAGGAGGTTAGAGGACAGTAATTGCAATTCTGTAAAAACTCAATTTCAACAATTTCTTGGTTTCAACCCTGTTTTGCAATTTCTAGGCCGATCTCAATCACAAACACAATTTATTTTACATTTACTTTACCTTCATCCCCTCTCACTCCTTCCTTTCTCTTGGAAAAGCAGAAAGATACGTTTCTAAAATTTGTTATGAATTACATGTTAAAAAAATAAAGTTGAAATGCTTGAGGAAGTAACATATGGTAAAAACCTTTAAAAGAAAATCCTAGATAACATGTAAAACTCTCTATGTTGGAGTCCCTGCCTACCTCCTTAGCATTATCTCTATACATGTGGCTAATTTCAGTTTCAAGAGTCTGTCAAACTGTTTCACACTTCCATGTCTTTGCATTTGCCATTTTCATTGCTTGGAAATCATATATTCACTGAACATTTTTACTAAGATCTACTCAGTGTGAAGAATGGTGAACAAGATATTCACAGTTGCTGCCCACATATGACTTGGTGTCCTTCCTCCCTGGCAAATCTTGCTCTAATCTTGCATCTCCTATACTGCTTTCTCTGGCATATGGTCCCTGACCACTTCAGGCAGGACTCAGCAATCCTTTGAGATATCAATACAGCTTTAATATATCTTACGTCTTTACTAAAATGCTTTTCATATGGTTGCTTACCTTCCTGAACCCCTTATAAAACAATCCCTTACTAAAAAAAACTAACTGCATCTTCTCATTTTTCTACCAACATAGTGCTTAGCACTGAATGAGTTAATTAATATAGTGACTACACTGAGTAACTGATTTTTCTGGAGTAAATTGAATTTCAATCTGAATATTGTTTTACATGTATTAACAGAAGCCTTTGCAAAGCACATATTTATATGAAAGACAATTAGCACAAAATTTTAAAATGGGAAGTTGACAAAACTACAATGAATATAATCTCTTACATGAATATGATATCTTCTTAAAATAAACCTCAAAATTACTCAATTTTGCTCCTTGAAATAAAAGAGTTATGATGCTCTTCTTCTATTGTTCTCCCAAGTAATCATAATTATCACATGACTGCCTATATTTGTGATATTTTTATTGCAAAGGTGGTTATAATTACTATCTAGAGTGGCTGAACTCTTTAGAAGAAATATGCTATTTAATTGGAAATTCACAATGGTAACAGAATCAGCATCTATTGAATGAAAGCTGAGAAGCTGGCCTTAGGGAAAGATTCCTGATTCTTTATGAACAGAATGAAGTTTAGAAATCTGTAGGCAGCTTTTTTTTTTAATTTTAATTCCAGTGTAGTAGGGAGCTCTTTAAACCATACAATGTCTGTATACATGCATTAGATTTCAATGTAAGCTAAGGGCACCATAGATCTACTGGGCTTGAGTCATCAGCTGAACTTTCTTGTCCTGCTTAAAAATATATTTTTTAAAATAACAGAGTAGGGATAACTATAGGGTACTTTACTGAATTAATTCTAAATTCCTTGAATATGGCTATCCTATTTTATTCATCTTTTTATTCACTCCACTTCCTACTACATTGACTTTACCACAGCAGATTCTCAATAAATAGTAGTCATTTTTATTGGGGTCTCCTACAAATAATAAAAGAAACTCAGATAGCATTCACTGCTTTGGGTAGTTAGAAATAAAACAGAGAACAAATATTTAATATGAACATGCTCTGCAAATACTTGACAGATTTAATTAACTACATGTGGTACCAGACAGCCTAATGGATCATGCCATCAATTAGAAGGAATCGGGTTTTGGTTAAATTTAATAGAAACTGTTTTAATATCAGCAGTTGTCTAGTAATAGAATGGATTTACTATAATGTACTGGTAGATATTGTCCAACAGAATGCATGGAAGGTAGCAGAGGTCTACCTTTGGCCGGGAGGCTGACAGAACACCTAACAGAATCCTGTGGAACTCTGTTTTGTACTGTGAAAGAGAAATAAGCATGGATGAGTATATTGAATGCATGTCTTGGTTTATCCAACTATCTTAAAAGAGTGATAACATATGTATTTTATAGTCTATAAATACTTGTCCTCAATGTTACTGAGTTGTAGATTGCTTCTGTACAACTTCCGAGACTCTAGGGTCCTAAAGACTTCAGGACTGGTCATAAACTACCCTGAAGTGATCATCACTTTCCTAGAAAGGTGGGACTTCCTCAAGAATTCATATATACTAGTTCGTTACTTAAAATCAAGAGGAGTCATTATAGGATTATGCATTTTCAGAAGTAAAATACTTAGATAAGTTCATGGATCTACCTCATTAAAAGAATAGATTTCTGCAATCAACCTGGGTTTGAATTCAGTCTCTATAAGAACAAAGATGAGAAGGAGTTGATTTTCTTTGGAATTTCATGAGGAGCCCCAGCTCCTCTAGCTAATCTTAATTGACCAATATTCAGATACTGGCTGAAGCACACCATTTTACTTTTAAAATCCCTTGGCCAGAGGTACATCTAATGAGGAAGAGCAACTGCCATGAAAGGAAATTAAATTTCAGAAGGGTGCTTTCTGTAATGTAATTTGGCTACTATCATTCTTTTAGGTTCCTTCTTGGAAGCAGTAGGAATTTATAACTTGTGGAAACAAAGGTATGAAATGCAGACATGTCCTTCATTGTGCTATACTCATAAAACTTAGCAACATTACAGGGCAAAAATAATTAAAACAAATGCTGAAATAAAAAGAAAATAATGATTGACTTTTGGAACTTCTAAAGGAAAAGATTAAAGTGAAGTGAGTGTCAGAAACACACTCTTCAACCAAAACTACTATTCAGCAATTTGAGAACTTCAAACTTCATTATTATCCAGAGACAAAGAAAAACACCCTCTGTAATGTGACTTTTTAGGTCTCCCTGGAAATAATTCGTGCATTTCAATATCTTTGAAGAGAAAATGGTCTTATTATAGACAACCTGTCGTGCTGTATTGTTTAATTAAACATAATAATTTACCTAGGACGGCTTGAAAGTCAATTGTCCAGGGCTTTTGTGCTAGATGTGACTTGGGTCATAATGGTTACCTGGCTTTGTATACTATTTCTTGCACATATTTGTATATTATTATTAACATAGTTTCATGAAAGAAATTCATTACAGAATATAAATTTGTGGGGTGGGGGATAATGTTTATTATTTATCAAATAGGGCGTAACATACCAACTTAAATATTGACTTAAATTTGACTATACTTAGTTACAGTGGGGAAAATATAATATATTGTAACATGTATGATAAAATATAATATATGCTTTATTATATATTTATGTACCTATGTGTCCTTATTGATATGCAGATTTTCTTTTGTCTATTAATACCAAACCCAGATTGAACTTTAAGCTTCCTTTCTTAAACTTAATAACAGCTGGGCATAGTAAATTCCAAGGTGTGCCCTGTCAGAATGGCTAAAATCAACAACACAAGAAACAATAGGTGCTGGCAAGGATGTGGAGAAAGGGAAACCCTCTTGCAATACTGCTGGGAATGCAAACTGGTGCAGCCACTCTGGAAAACAGTATAGAGGTTCCTGACAAAGTTAAAAATAGAACCACCCTAAGACCCAGTAATTGTACTACTAGGTGTATTAGGTATGTATAGACCATAATGTCTATGACAGCAAACATTACCTATAACAACCAAATTCTGAAACAGCCCAAGTATCCACTGACTAATGAATGGATTATCAATATATATATGGATACACATTATATATACATTATTCATACATGCATGTACATTACATATGCATATTATTACTCATATACAAATAATGGAGTATTACTTAGCCATAAAAAGGAATGAAATCTTGCCATTTGCAATGATGTGGATGGAGCTAGAGAGTATTACGCTAAGTGAAATAAGTCTTTCAGAGAAAGATAAATACCATATGATCTCACTCAAGTGGAATTTAAGAAAGAAAACAAATGAGCAAAGGGAGAAAAAGAAAGAGGCAAACCAAGAAACAGATTCTTTACTACGAAGAACAAACTGATGGTTTCCAGTAGGGAGGTGGGCAGGGAGAATGGATGAAATAGGTGATGGGGATTAAGGAGTGCACTTGTCATTATGAGCACCAGGTGTTGTATGGAAGTGTTGATCACTATACTGTACACATGAAACTAATATTACACTGTATGTTAATTAACTGGAATTTAAATGAAAACTTAAAAAAGAAAAAAATTCCAAGGTGTGCATCGGGTGAATGCATATGGATGGGCCTAGGTATTATTCTTTGAAAGCAGAATCAGACTGTCCTAAAAAAAAAGAAGCCATATCTATTATGTCAAAAATCTAAGATGATTCCCAAAATTTCCACTCCTTGGGCACATGCACATTTATTTTCTCCCTGTTATCCAGTCAAGCAGTAATCCACAGGCTGTTATGAAGAGATCTGCAGATGTAATTGAGATCCCAAATGAACTGATTTTAGAAAAGGATATTACCCTGGGTGAGCCTGACTTCATCAGGAGTCCACCCTTAAAAAGGATTCAGCTCTTTCTACAGAGAATAAAAGTATAAAAGGATTCAATGGGAGAGAGAGTCTTTACTGATGGCTTTGGAGCAAGAACTAAGAGCAGCTTCAAGGAGTGGAAAGCTGCCCACACTTGAAAAGTCAGCAAGAGAACAGGGTCCTCATTCCTACAATGGCAAGGAACTGATTTCTGCCAACAACCTGAATGAACTTGGAAGAGAACCCCATTCTGCAGATGAGAATGCATCCTTTTAACACTTTGATTTTGGCCATGTGGAACTGAGATAACCTAATAATGCCATGCCCCTATTTCTGACTACAGAAGTGTGAGCTAATAAATGGGTATTGCTTTAAGCTACTAAATTTTTGGTAATTTGTTAGGTAGCAAGAAAAAAGCTAATACATCTATGATAGAGCTAAATAGAACATCACCATTTTAGATAAATGAAATATGTAGTGACATTCTGAGACTCATATCAGAATAAATAATTGATCTGAAGGTAATAACTGACATTTAGACTCACAACAAATATCTTAATTAACCCACCATCCAATTGGGGTTAGTAGGCATAAAGTACAAAGAGCCTGTGTTATAGAGCCTAGCAATAAAATCTTGAGCAAGACACTTCACCACTTTGGACCACAGTTTCTTGATCTTTAAAAGAAAGGTCTAGAACCTGGTCACCTCTGAGATCCCTTCTTGGTCGAGGCATCTAATATATAAGTAACGGGTAATGAAGTGAATGAACTGTGATATGGTAGAAAGAATACAGTATCAGGAAAAAGAAGGGACTTGGGTTAAATTCTAAATAAGCCACATGATCTTGAACAGACCATTTCAGTCCTGGAGCATGAGTCATCTGATTGAAAGGGGATAAACACCACTCTGACTCAAAACTTTTTGTGAAGATTAATAGAGTTATTCTGAGGAACTGACTTCCAATATGGCAGTGAGAGACTTGGTGAACTCACTCTCTGAAACAAAAATATGGGCAAAACAACTATTATGAACCATTTCTAAATTCCAGTAATTAATGAAAGCCATAGACAAATTTAAAAATCTTCTACTCAACATAAATTACTGAACCTATGTAAGGCAGATCTGTGTTGTTTTAACTTGAGACTACTCCTCTTAGCTCAGTGGTGTGGTAGTCAAAAGCTGGCATTACAGGCCACCATTGAAACTCTGCCAAAAGCAGAAATTAAACAGCACTCTCTTCAGTAACGAATGAGTCAAAGAAGAAATCACAGGGAAAGAAAATATACTTCGAGATAAAATGAAATCAGCAACACAACATTCCAAAACTTACCGGATTCAGGTAAAACCAAATAGAAATTTATAGCTGTAAATGTCTGCATTAAGAAAGGAGAGTTCAAATCAATAACTTAACCTCAGACCTAACTTTCCATCTTAAGAAACTAGAAAGAGAACTGAAAACTTAATTCAAGCAAGCACAAGGAAGGAAGTTAATAAAGATTAGATGAGAAACCAATGGAAAAAAATAGAAGAATCTACAAAACCAAAGTTAGTTCTTTGAAAAAAAAATCAAAAACTTCCTATCTACCAACAATGAGCAATCTGAGCATGAAATATACAAGACATTTTTAAATGATTATAACAGGAATAATAAGATATATAATAAAAATATAAAAGAAGTATAAGACTTTTGAAAGTACAAGTCTTTCAGTCTGCTGAAAACTACAAACCATTAAAAGAAATTAAAGATTAGTAAATAATTTGAAATACACACCATGATCACAGAGCAGACAACTTCACATTGTTAAGATGAAAATACTCCACAGAATGATCTACCAAGTCAACATGATCACTTTGAAGGTGATCTAAAATGCATATAAAAATACAAGGGACCAAAATAACCAAAACCTTCTCGAAAATGAACAAAGTTGGAGGACTCACACCTCTCAATTCCAAAACTCAGTACAAAGTTACAGTAATAAAGACATTATGGTACTAGCATAAATATAGACTATGTATCAATGAAATAGACTTGGGAGCTCGGAAATAAACTCTTCCATTTATAATCAGTTGATCTGGACAAGACTGCCAGGATAATTTAAAAGGAAACGTACAGTTGTTCAAGAAATACTGCTTAAACAGGGCGCCTGGGTGGCTCAGTCAGTTGAGCATTGGCTCAGGTCATGATCTCCAAGTCTTGGGATCGAGCACAGCATGAGGCTTCCTGCTCAGCTAGGAGTCTGCTGCTCTCTCTCTCCTCCCCCCTCTGCCCCTACCCACTGCTCCTTCTCTCAAATAAATAAAACTGGAAAGGATGAATACCCAACTTCTGTATTAACATGGATGGGTCTGGAGGAGATCACGCTGAGTGAAGTCAGCCAAACAGACAAAGTCAATGGTCATACGGTTTCACTTACTTGTAGAACATAAGGAATAAAATGGACGACTTTAGGAGAAGGAAAGGAAAAGTGATTTGGGGTAAATTGGAGCGGGAGTTGAACCATGAGAGACTGTAGACTCTGAGAAACAAACTCAGATGGGTGAGCATGGTGGTGGGTATTAAGGAGGGCACATTTTGCATGGAGCACTGGGTGTGGTGCAAAAACAATGGATCTTGGATCACTGAAAAAATAAAATAAAAAAATAAAAAAGTACAATCTTAAAAAAAAGAAATATTACTCAAACAAATGGATAACCACATGTAAAAGAATGAATCTGAAGTCCTAGTGTGAGGTAGGACTTCACATAAAAATTAATTCAAATGCAGCATAGACTTTTTTTTAAAGATTTATTTATTTATTTATTTACTTATTTATTTATTTATTTGACAGAGAAAGAGAGATCACAAGTTGGCAGAGAGGCAGGCAGAGAGGAGGAAGCAGGTTCCCTGCTGAGCAGAGAGCCCGATGCGGGGCTTGATCCCAGGGTCCTGAGATCACAACCCGAAGGCAGAGGCCCAACCCACTGAGCCAACCAGGGGCCCCATGAAATGCAGCAGAGACTTAATTGCAAGAGCTAAAGCTACAGCATAACTCTGAGAAGAAAAAAATATGAATAAATTTTCATGATCTTGGGTTAAGCAAAGATTTCTTATTATGATACACAAGATAGAAGCAAAAAAATAAAAATTGACTTCATAAAAATAAAAAAAAGTTTGTGTCAAAGGACACCACCAATAGTCAAAAGACAATTCTCAGAATAAGATAAAATATTTCTAAATCATACGTATGACAAAGGATTTGTATACAGAATATATAAAGAATGCTCTATCACTGAACAATAAAGACATAACCCAATTAAAAAAGGATTAAAGGACTTGAATAGACGCCTTTCCAAAGAAAATATACAGAATATACAGTCAGTAAATACAAATGATGCTTAACATCATTAATCATGAGGGAAATGCAAATCAAAACACAGTAAGATACAACTATATGCCTACAAGAATGGTTAAATATAAGAAAAATAAGTCTGGGTGAGAATGTAAAGGAAATGGAACCCTCATAAATAGCTTGTGGGAATGTAAAACGGTACAGCCACTTTGGAAAGCAGTTTGGCTGTTCCTCAAAATGCTAAATATAGAGCTACTCTATGACCTAGCAGGTATTTATCTAAGGGAATAGATTTTATTTATTTGACAGGGGATGGCAGAGGGTGGGGGGAGGAGCAAGCACAAGCAGAGGGAGCAGCAGGAGAGGGAGAGGCAGGCTCCCCGCTGAGCAAGAAGCTGGATATGGGGTTTGATCCCAGGACCCTGGGATCACAACCAGAGCTGAAGACAGCTGCTTAACTAACTGAACCACCCAGGTTCCCCTAAGGGAACAGAAAACATAGGGTCAACACAGAAACTTGTGCGTGAATTTCATAGTACTACTATGCATAATAGAGATTCCACTTAAATACTCATCAACTGGTAAGTGGATAAACAATGTGGTATAGCCAAATAATGGAATATTACTGAGCCATAAAAATAAATGTAGTACTGAAAAATACTATAACATGGATGAATTTTGAAAATATGCTGAGACAAGGCAGTTACAAAAGACCACATATTGTATTAATCCATTTATAGAAAATGTCCCAAACAGGCAAATCCATGGAGACAGAAAGTAAGTTAAATTTTAGTGACAATGTCACATATCTATGAAATATACCAAAACCTACTGAATGAGTGAATCTTATGGTACAGGAAATGTATCTCAAAACAAAATGAAACAAAAAAAAAGAGAGAGAGAGAGAGAGAGAGATACACCTCAGTAAAGCTGTGAAAAAGTACTATTTGTTCTGGGCATTTCAATTTTTTTTTAAGAGTTATACAGTGTGGCAGTAAAGTTACTGACACAAATACTGAATACCTTTTATTTGCTCTCAACTATCTTGTTGAAGCAATTATTCTCAGAAAGAGAAAAGTAAATAATAAGAATTAGGAAAGAGAGATTGTTTATAACAAAGGAAAACAAGAGTTGGTAGATAACATTTGTTAACTTCTACTGTTCCTCAGGCCAGCCCTTCAGACAGAGATTGCCTCCCTTGCAACAGAATTTTGACCAAGCAGAGAGCAATAGAGAAGTTCTGCTGATGTTTCTCTGGGACCAGACATGGACAGTGGACCTACATTCCACTGGAGAGCCTTTATTGACATAGATCTGAGTAGGCTGAAGACTTGTATGATACCATTACAAAGAAATAAACTTCTACATAATAATATAGTTAATTTTATTGTCTAAATATATTTTATGTGCTAACCTGATCTAAGTGTTTATGAAAACTCAAATTGCTTCTAAGTCCTGAGAATTGCTTATACTTTATTACTAAGTAGGCATTTAGATTGTAGTTCTTCATACATGTTTTGAATAAATTTCTGACATTTATAAAAAATAAATAAATAAATTTCTGGCATCTATTATCTAGACAGACATTCTTTAAAATAAAAGAGTTAAGATTCTACAGATATAAAAATATTTTTCTATCCTGCTGACCTGTGATAATCTTCTTTTGCTGTCAAATACCAAACACAGAGGTACAGATTCTATTTTAACTAATTCATCTGAGTTCTTAAGGCCTAACTGGTTTTACAATTGAAGCTTCCAAAGCATTTGCTTTCTTGTAAAATAAATATATTTCTTATGGAACAAGTGATCATGAAAAACTGATAGTCTGGTAATTTGTAATGCTTCTGATGAATCTCTATGTCTCTTTCAGTTATTCTTACATTTACACACCGCCCCCCTCAATCTAAATGTGAAAAGATGGCGCTTTGGTGAATTAGTGCTATTCAGAAATGGGCTATATTGAGACTGCGTATTACCCTATCAAATAAGAGAGCAAGGGTAAGAATGGTCTTTTTTTCCCAAGTGAACAACTTGGACGTTCCAAGTGTGAAGTAGAGGAGCTATAATGGAGTGCAATTCCCTCTTCACTTGAGAGCAACTGAGAAGTAGAACTTTAAAACCCTTAGGAAAGAGACATAGGTTTTCACTTGACAGCCAAAGACAGACAATCTTCTCTTTTTCTTTTTTTCCTTTTTCCTTTTTTAATACTAACATTAGAAGACATAAATTGACACTGACTATTCAAAATCTTTCTAATAGTTTTCTATTTTAAAAACCTGCCATGTTTTATATAAATACCTATATTTTTTCCAAGATTGTGCAGATATATTATTCAAGTTACAATAAAAATAACTGACAAAAAATAAAGCAGTTATTTGAATAAAAGAGAAAGGACACATATTTTATTACTTATGGAGGAAAAACAAGTAGCATGGTGCTTCTGATTTAGTTTGCCCTTGGCCTGTATTCTCTGAGGAGTGATTGGCTGGCAAGGAGATGAGGTGGCCTATATACAGTATTTAAGTTGCATGTTAATATCTTCCAAAAAGATACAGTAGTGTTAAGGACAGTGTTGACTTAAGGAAGGTACGCATATGGAATAACTTTCAGAACAGCTTATGTCAAGATCTATAAGAGGAACAGAGCAACAGAGTCTATAATGAGAATGATTCCCGTGGTGTCCAAGAGGCAAGCACTAAATAAAGAATGGCAAAAGCAATGAAACACAAATCACTCCAGCTTAAGGAGAAGATAGCAGGAACGAGAAAAGGAATGTGATTTCTACTTCAGAGCAATGGAAAATAGTTTCAAGAAACAGTTTGGACAGCTAATATGAATACATTAGTGAAAGCAGTATTATAGGAAGTTGACTGAATTCTTACAACTGTTTTATGTATTTCCACAAAGGCAATAGGTTAGATTTTTAATTATGCCTGTATTAAAGTTTTAAAGCATTTCAAGGCTAAAAGTGAATATATTACTTAAAAACTAATCATAGAATTAGAAAACAATAAACAAGGAAGATCACTGTCAAAATATGCATAGCTCTTTTCCATTCCAAATAGTGAAATGAACTTTGGGGAAGACTTCCCTGATTACAACTGATGGCTTTGGTCTATGGTTTTCTTAAATAGCACATATTGGTAGATGCCATGTCGATGTATATATTGATAGATCTATATAAATATGTAAATATATGTTACTATCTATCACTGCTTAAACAGTTATTTGTTGTTTCACTAATGGTATTTTTAGTTTCCTTAGCTGCTCCCCAAGTTTCCAGTGTACTGCATACATAGGATACCCCTCCCTGTTGACCACAAGTTAGAGTCTGACTTAGGCTTGTGGAGGTACTGATATAGAATCCAAAAACTGCATTAAATTGCAACTGTATGGCATCTCTGCTCTACTTCTCAGTGTGGGATTATCTCACAGATAATTTAGGTTAGAGCACAAAATATGGCACCAGAGTCTTATTTCAAGTTCTATTATTTACTGTGTGTGACCTTGGCGTATCGCTTACCCTTTTTGAAACCTCTTTGAACAGTTTCACTGTATTTGATGGAAATAATAGTGCCTTCAACTTACTTTACATAAACTGAAATGAAAATACAGTTTTCATGATATTATTATGCACATATTATTTCGAGGCTTTAAACAGATTAATCATAATCGTTATTTAGTGGCATAGAATCATTATCAATTAGCACAGAGTTTCTTTTATTTGTATTTACTTTAAATAGACATCATTTTTTCTTCCCTTTGTTCTATCCCTAATACCATTCTCTCCTCCATATACCAATCACTGGATGAATTCTCTAGGAGACCGATAGAGACAGAATTTTTTTTTTT
>LNAC01000719.1:308655-357510 GCA_002007465.1 Ailurus styani | reverse complement strand
GGCACGTGCACCCGAATGTTTATAGCAGCAATGTCCACAATAGCCAAACTATGGAAAGAACCTAGATGTCCATCAACAGATGAATGGATAAAGAAGATGTGGTATATATATACAATGGAACATTATGCAGCTATCAAAAGAAACGAAATCTTGGTCCACACCCCGTCATCTAATAGAGACAGAATTTAATGGATGGGATGTTTACTGGGGAGTATCCCACGGGAGAGTGGAAGGAAGGAAGTTTGAGCAGAGGGAGAACTCCAACTGTGATACAGGCCATGTTAGCTTCAGCCAACCTCAAGAGGAGTCCTGCAGTTTGTAATGGCCCCTGAGAGTTGTCCTGCATTGGACAAGTGGCCAGGACACGATGCCCTAGTCTCAATGTGTCATTGGGAGTGAGACCTTGGGCAAGGGCTCTCTGAAGCTGACACAGTCCCTAAAAGGACTGACAGCTGGAGGTCATCTGCTTACACTCCCAGAAGCTGGAGCAATCAGTCTTTTCCTGAAGGAGTATTTGAAGAGCATATCAGTGTCCACCAGTCTCCCAAGCTTTACATATTACATATGTAAAAGATACTATGTTGGACATTTTGTCCTTTTTCTATTTTATCTTCAAAGTGTGTGTGTCAGATTTATTCATGCTGACGGTTGTAGATCTGGTTAATATAAAATTATTTTCCACACTTCCTTTTGTGTAATCAATGAACAGTGTTGGGGCAGTAACAGTAGACACCACCCCAGCACATTTTTCATTGCTGTGTAGAGGAGATACTATTAAAATAAAATAGATTAATCTGTTGTACACACACTGATTAAGTTTTTGAATCAATTAACCAAGGCTCAGGAGGGGAATTCTGCCATTCCAGTTTAGTACTGCCCTACCTCTATTTCTTTCCCTAAGCCCGCTTGTTGGATAGACCAATTTAGTTCCTGACAGAGGCACGGCTCCTCCCAAGCCTTTCTTCAATCTACTCTCAGATTTTGTATCTCCAGTTCCACTCTGTTTTGGGCTTTTTCTCCTTTCTTACCTGCCTTCACAGCTGCAGTGTCAGCATCATCTAAAGGCCACCTTTATAAATTCTCCTCCCCCAGAACGTATACACTCACTCTATGATATACAGCAAGTGTATAACAATTAGATTTTTAATATTTTAGTAGTTCTAATTTTATTGATTGTATCTCCTATTATATCTGCATAAGTTATACATAATTTTAAATAAATGGGATCATGATTAAATTTTTTAAAATTATGTTTATCATTTTTGGAAAGAAATTACAAAAAGAATAATGCTTACCTAGTCTCTTGTCCTTATTTCTGGTTTCCCAATTCAGAGGTAAAGTCCTTCTCATTTTATATATTGTCTGTCAAACTACAGTTGGCCCTTGAGCCCTGCACAGTCAAAATTTCATGCATCACTTCTGAATCCCCAAAATCTTAACTACTAATAGCTTACCATTGCCTGGCAGACTTACTGACACAAAGTCAATTAACACATATTTTGTATATTATATGTATTATATACTGTATTCTTACAACAAAGCTACAAAAATGTTAAGAAAATCATAAGGAAGAAAAAACGTATTTACAGTACTGTATTGTTTTTATTGAAAAAAAATCATGCATAAGTGGGCCTATGCAGTTCAAACCCATGCTGGTCAAAGGTCAACTGTATTTTTTTTTTTTAATTTATTTGACAGAGAAGGAACACAAGCAGGGGGAGTGGGAGAGGGAGAAGCAGGCTTCTGCTGAGCAGGGAGCCCGATGAGGGGCTCGAACCCAGGAACCTGGGATCATGACCTGAGCCTAAGGCTTAACGACTGAGTCACTCAGGAGCCCCCTGTATTTCATTTTCTGACATGAAGCAGGAAGTCCAGGATCCTCCCTCATCTCAATGCTGCCCTATCTATAAATCACAGAGCAAAAGGTAAGAACCGGGAGGAAGCACCTCCTATGTTCCTCACCTTGGAATCTTGAGTTGTTAAGGGATTCTTCAGTGGCCACATGGGGTGATAGGCTGCAGAGAAGGTAGCACTCTGAACTCACCTAACTTTATGCTTTAACCCTATTAACTATCATGCCTTAAAAACCTGTAATATTTTAAAAATTGACTTCCCTGCTAAAGAGAGGTAGGGGAATAGAGAGAGAAATGAGAATTACTAATTCTTACCCTATTTAATAATGAGATACACAGGCCCAGAATGGAATTCACTTGTCCAGTAACTAATTATGTTCTCCTCACATTCTCCTCTCTTCACTCTTTCAAAGCTAGTTATTAACAGATGTTTGAGTATTAGCTTTAGTAGCCCTGTGTCTCCTGAAATATTTCCCAGGCCCTGTTGGTAGACTTCAGCTCCCACTGTGTAACTATGGCTTTGACTTGGCCTTAAGTTCTGACCTATTTCTCATAGCTATCCTTGCTTGCTTCCTGGTTTTGGTTTCTTTTTTGGTTGTTGTTTTTTTAATTTCAAGTTTTTTATTTAAATTCCTAGTTAACATATAGTGTACTATTGGTTACAGGAATAGAATTTAGTGATTCATCACTTACATACAACACCTAGTGCTCATCACAGTAACTGTCCTCCTTAATACCCATCACTCATTTAGCCTATCCCCACCCACCTGCCCTTTAGCAACCTTCGGTTTCTTCTCTATAGTTAAGAGTGTCATGGGGCGCCTGGGTGGCTCAGTGGGTTAAAGCCTCTGCTTTCGGCTCAGGTCATGATCTCAGCGTCCTGGGATCGAGGCCCGCATCGGGCTCTCTGCTCAGCAGGGAGCCTGCTTCCTCCTCTCCCTGTCTCTCTGCCTACCTCTCTGCCTACTTGTAATCTCTCTCTCTGTGTCAAATAAATAAATAAAATCTTTTAAAAAAAAAAAAGAGTGTCTTGGTTTGCCTTTTTTTCTTTTATATCCCATATGTCCATCTGTTTTGTTCTTAAATTCTTCATGAGTGAAATCATATGGTACTTGTCTTTCTCTGACTTATTCCACCTAGCATAATATACTCTAACTCCATCTACATTGTTGTCAATGGCAAGATTTTATTCTTTTGATGGCTGAGTAATATTCCACTGTGATATATGTGTATACACACATGCACACACTTACTTATTTATTTAGAGACAGAGACAGAGACAGCAGGAGGAGCAGAGGCATAGAGAGAGAGACTCTCAAGCAGGCTACATGCCCAGCACAGAGCCCAACACAGAGCCTGATCTTCTTTATCCATTCATCAGTCCATGGGCATTTGGGCTCTTTCTATAACTTGGCTATTGCTAACAATGCTGCTATAAATATCAGGGTGCATGTGCTTTTTCGAATCAGTATTTTTGTATCCTATGGGTAAATACCTAGTAGTGCAATTGCTGGGTAGTAGGGTAGTTCTGTTTTTAACTTTTTGAGGAACCTCCATACTCTTTTCCAGAGTGGCTGTACCGGTCTGAAATCCCACCAACAGTGGAAGAGGGTTCCCCTCTCTCCACATCCTTGCCAATATCTGTTGTTTCCTGTGTTGTTAACTTTAGCCATTGTGACAGGTTTAAGGCGGTATCTCACTGTAGTTTTGATTTGTATTTCCCTGATGATGAATGATGTTAAGCATTTTTTGTGTGTGTCTGTTAGCCATCTGTATGTCTCCTTTGGAAAAATGTCTAGTCATGTCTTCTGCCCATCTCTTAACTGGATTATTTGTTTCTAGGGTGTTTTGATAAGTTCTTTATAGATTTTAGATACTAACCCTTTATGAAATATGTCATTTCCAAATATTTTCTCCCATTCTGAAGGTTGCCTTTTAGTTTTGTTGACTGTTTCCTTTGCTGTGCAGAAGCTTTTTATCTAAGATGAAGTCTCAATAGTTCATTTTTGCTTTTAATTCCCTTGCCTCCAGAGACATGTCCAGTAAGAAGTTGCTACAGCTGATGTCAGAGAGGTTGCTTCAATTTGTCAAAACAGAAGATGACACAAAGAAATAGAAAAACATTCCATGCTCATATATTGGAAGAACGAATATTGTTAAAATGTCTCTACTACTCAAACCAATACATACATTTAAATGCAATGCCTACCAAAATACCACTAGCATTTTTCAAAGAGCTAGAACAAACAATTTCAAAATTTGTATGGAGTCACAAAAGACCCCGAATAGCAAAGCAATTTTGAAAAAGAAAAGTGACACTGGAGGCATCCCAATTCCAGACTTTAAGTAATATTACAAAGTTGTAGTGATCAAGACCATATGGTACTGGCACAAAAAGAAACACACAGTTTAATGGAATAGGATAGAAAATCCAGAAATTGGGATGCCTGGGTGGCTCAGTTGGTTAAACAGCTGCCTTCGACTCAGGTCATGATCCCAGGCTCCTGGGATGGACTCCAGCATCGGGCTCCTTGCTCAGCAGGAAGCCTGCTTCTCCCTCTGCCTCTGCCTGCCACTCTGCTTTCTTGTTCTCTGACAAATAAATAAAATCTTAAAAAAAAAAAAGAAAACCCAGAAATGAACCCACAACTCTAATTTCAACTAATCTTCAACAAAACAGGAAAGAATATCCAATGTAAAAAGACAGTCTCTTCAAGAAATTGTGTTGGGAAAATTGGACAGCCACATGCAGAAGAATGAAAATGGACCACTTTCTTATACCATACACAAAAAATAAATTCAAAATGGATGAAAGACCTAAATATGAGACAGGAATCCATCAAAATCCTAGAGAAGAACATAGGCAGCATCCTCTTTAACCTTGCCTGGAGCAACTCCTTATTGGACACGTCTCCAGAGGCTAGGGAATCAAAAGCAAAAAAGAACTATTGGGACTTCATCAAGATAGAAAGCTCCGCACAATGAAGAAAACAGTCAACAAAACTAAAAGGAAACCTATGGTTTCTGCTTTTCACTAATAGTAGTCTTTTCCTTTATTGTTTCTGTCCTGTCTTCAAATGTCTTAGGTACTGCTAATAGCATTACAGACTCTCTTTTATGTTTAGCGAAATATGTATTTGAAGTTGGGTTGGGTTAAGTATGATGAGGAAAGCATTGTCTTCTTACTATATATTCAGAATAGCAATCATATAATAAGAAATTGAATTGTAATGGAGCCAATCATTTGTTTTGTCATCCTTAAATTTCATATGGGGAGTTTAGCATAAACTAATTACTTATAATGATTATTTGACAGATTAGTTTCAAAGGCTATGGAAAGAGATAATTTGAAGCATCAATTTGAATAAACAATCACTATGTTTCTCTAAGAGTCTGATTAATTCTAAATATAAATGTCTTGTCTAGAATGCATTGCACTGGATATATGCAATGCACATCCCTCCCTTAATGCCAAAAAAATTTTCCAAACTGGTCATGTTTTTGAAGAATCTTATTGGCCTGAGTCTACTGTAAGATTTATAAAGGTGTTAAATAAGACCAATGTCACACAATCCATATTAATACATTCACAATTATTTCTGTATTAGTGTAAAGTATATGAACTGATTTCTTTACATAATAAACTATAAATATGATTTTTATTCTTATTCATTTTCCTTCTCAGTAGGTGGATGATAAAGAACTAACATATACTGGATGACTATTTTAGACTAGACATTTCGAATATATTAAAATTTCCTACAAAGTAAACTAAATCAAAGTTAGAAACAGTTATTTTATTCATGATTTTTAAAGACTCCTTTGCTTGCAGGAAAAAAAATGATGGGTAACTCCTCGTGTATATAATACCAAAAGGATAAACATTTAGAATTCACTTACTTTAAAAAAAAAGTTAATTAGGTATTTAGCATATTGCATAAGAATTCATCCATTTTAGTACATATTTTTACATTATATTTTATGTTACAAATTCCCAACATCACAATACATCTAATATTAAAAGAAAACACTAGTGTTAATTCTCCCTACTTGTCCTTCCTCCTTTAAGTCCTCCCATCCTTTGGGTTTCAATCACACTGAAGTCTCTACTGTTCCTCATGTACACAGGCTCCTTTGTTCATTCTTTCACTTGTACCTTGTGGTCAAACTTTCTTCTTTCCAGAAAGTGTACAACATTCTCCACCCACCGTCATGACTTTTCTCTCAGTAAATTTTTAATTGCATTTTATTTTTCCATTCAAATATCACCTTCTCTGGAAAAGCCTACCCTGACTCCTTCAGTGAAAATCCCACCCTAGACTGAGTTAAGTGTTGCCCCAATAGGCTTTTATAACTGAACTCTTCCTACATATCCCCGCTTTGTACCACTTATTATTCTCTATTTGACATGCTTATGTGCTTATGTTTCCAAATTGGTTCAGTTATCCCCTTGAAGAAAGGAGTGTTGCCTAGCACTGTATCCTCAAGCACCCAGCATGGTGCTTGATTTGCCTCTGATACTTGGTGTTGTGGGCTTAATGAATGCTTATATAGTTGTGGATGGTGTATTATATTATCTATCTATTTGTTATGCCTATGTACTAACACTGCTTTTACTTATAATGTCAGGGCTCTTTAGTATAATTACTGGGTATGACACATCAAATACACGCTGCCATACAAAATGTGTAATTACTTGGGTTGGAACCCTCTTTGATTGAAAATTTTTCAAAATATGAGTGATCTCATTCTCAATAGCTCAGCTGGATGGGATCACCATCTCCCCTCCCTCTCTGACACTGGCTTGAACCTTTCTCACAGCCTGCATTACAATCCCTCATCGTCATTGGCAGAGTATGTCCTTGCTCTCTTATATTAGGCCCTGAAAGCGGGAGAGGGCCTTTTTTTATCTTTACCTTCACCATAGTACCAGGCACACAGAAGAGGTGCAGTAATTAATAGGGCCTAATTGGTACACAATTAACCAAAGGCCAACCCAATTTCAGGTTTTTGTTTTAATCAGTCTTTTTAAAATAGGTATAGAATCTCTGGGGGCTTTTGTTCTTTCTCTGGCTAAAAATGTAATGCTACTCACTGTAGAAAATTTGGAAAGCACAGGGAAAATATCAAGAAACAGAATAAAAGTCACCCATACAATTGAGATCAATATACGTTAGAATTTCATCACATTTCCATCCATTCTGTGTTCTTCAACCATAGATGGTCTTATATCATATGAATTATTTTGTACTTAGCCTTTCACTTAATGCAATAGTATACTACTTTTTGTCATTACAAATTTTAACATAATATTCTACCCCATAAATGCCCATCGCTTTTAAAGCTAGTTCCTTCATATTGCACACTGCTGAAGACTGCTTATTATTTGTCACAACCGTCAATAACTTCATACTATTTCCATACGTAATTATTGAGGGCTCCCTCTCTTTAGATTTCCAGGTACTGTTTTACATGCTGGAATACAGCAGAGAAAAACTGACGAAAATCCCTGCCCTCATAGAACTTACATACTAGTTGAAGAGACAAAAAATAAAAGCGATAAAATAACATGTGGTACATCAGGCAAAAATGAATACTGAGGGGGGAAAACACAACAGGGAAATGAAAAAGAAAGTGGAGGGGATAGTCACAAATTTAGGTTGAGGTAGTCAGAGAAGGCCTCAAGAGAAGAAATCTGTAAAGAGCTCAAGGAAGTGTAGGAACAAAATCATCCTGAAATGGGGTGGTACTGGGGAAGGGGGAAGACTATTCCAGAAGGAAGCATAAGCAAAACCCTGAGAAAGAACATGCCTGGCAGGTGTAAGTAGCAGCAGCAGGTCACACTGACTGAGGGGGAGGGAAATAGATAAAGATATCCCAAAAGGAACAATTTTAAGCCTTTCAGATCACTGAAACTGGTTGCCTTCTCTAAATGAACTGAGAAGTCACTGGAAGGTTTTGAGCAGAGGAATAGCATGATGAAACTGCTGTTAACCCTGGCTTCGGGGTTGAAATAGACTGAAAAGGGGCAAGTCAGGTGCAGGAATGCTGACTGAGGAGCTACTGCAATACAAGAGGTAAGGGCATAATGACTTACAATGAAGGAAGGGTAAGAATCAATTATTGCATGTATTATTAGATCAGATGTGGGGTAGAAGAGAATAAACTGGGTTAAGGATGATGTCAGGTTTTTTGGCTTGAGCAGCTGGAAGAGAAAAGATGCCATCTATTGAGATGGAACAGACTGCTGGAGGGAACAGGCTGAGTGTCAAGGCCATGTCCATTTTCCACATCCTTAAAGTTTGTTATCTAAGTGGAGATGAGATACCAAGTAGGCAGCTAAATGTACAAATCTGGAATTCAAAGAAGTCCTGACTGGAGATAAATTTGGGTGTCCTCGGCATAGAGTTTACTTTTAAACAGAACATTTTCAATAAATCTTTAGATTTCTCGTCAATTTCTTTCCAGAGATAATCATACATCAGGAATTTCCTGATTAACTTACATAAATTATTTTCCCCAAGATATTGTAACAATTTAAGCTTTCATCCTACAATGTCATTTTGTATTTTTGACATTAATTTAAAGAACAGAACATATTTTGTACAGCTTCATTCTGCATTACTCTATTGGTGAAGATATTCTTGGCTTAGAAACTAAAGTGGGGGCGCCTGGGTGGCTCAGTGGGTTAAAGCCTCTGCTTTCAGCTCAGGTCATGATCTCAGGGTCCTGGGATCGAGGCCCGCATCGGGCTCTCTGCTCAGCAGGGAGCCTGCTTCCCCTTCTCTCTCTCTGCCTGCCTCTCTGCCTCCTTGTGACCTCTCTCCCTCTGTGAAATAAATAAAATCTTAAAAAAAAAAAAAAGAAACTAAAGTGGAAGCAAGATTCCATCAAAACAGCAAAATCAGAAACAAACAGGATTGCTGGGGGCTGGGGAGGGTGGAAGGATAGGGTGGCTGGGTTATGGACACTGGGGAGGGTACGTGCTACGGTGAGTGCTGTGAATTGTGTAAGACTGATGATTCACAGTCCTGTACCCCTGAAGTAAATAATACTTTATATGTTAATAAAAAAATAACAATAGTAAAATAATGGATGAGTACACCATTTCATTAAAACACTGCTTTTTCTTTTTTCTGAAAAAACAGCAAAATCTACAAATGTATACGTGAGTACACAGACACACAGTTATCATTTTGCAATATGTAAAATATTAGAGTTTGTTTGAAAGAATAGGCAAAAAAATTGACAAGTAGGGAGCATTAGCCCTATGAAATATTTAGTCATATGTTGAAACAAAAGTAAATAAATCAGTATAATACTCACTCCCAAAACAGACAAATTTAAGGACACGTCATTGTGCTTATTTAAATTAGCGCATGACAAAAAAGGTATCACAAACTGGAAGAAAACAAGGGACAGCCAAGATATAATGAATTTATTATTCTATTTGAGAAAAAATTAGTTTAGCTTTTTGTCTCCTGCTGAATAAAATACATACACATCACTGAAGTAATTAAGCATGTAAAAATCTATCTGTATTTTTAAAAACTGGAAGAAATGTGGAGAATATTTCCTAATTTTTAATTGAGAAAGTAAGTTTTGGAACTTAAGTGGAGGAAATTACAAAATATTTTTTAAAGTTCTGTATAGGGGCACCTGTGTGGCTCAGTCAGTTAACAGTCTGGCTTTGGCTGCTCAGGTCATGATCCTGGGGATCCTGGGACAGAGCCCCCAATCAGGCTCTCTGCTCAGCAGGGAGCCTATTTCTCCCTCTCCCTCTGCCTGCCACTCTCCCTGCTGTGCTCTCTATCAAATAAATAAATAGAATCTCTTAAAAAAAAAAAAGTTCTGTATATATGTGAACAATATTAAATGGTCAAGGAAAAATGGAAAAACAGTTGTTACAAGGAAGACAGGAAAGAATTAATAATCTTAATAATTGAAACTCTTATAAATTCACTAGAAGAGCTTACAGACCTGTAAAGGAAATAAAACAAATATAAAGAGGGCATCATAATTTCTTAAAAAGTGAGGGACCAATACATGTAACAGTGACCTTTTTCCATAAATGAAAAAAAGACATTAACTGGTAAGATTGTAGGGCACAGTCTTGCAGTGGGGTAAATGACTGAGTTGATAAACAGATGTGCATACCAGAATGAAAGGTACTCTGGCCAAACATGATTTCATCCCAAACTCTCACTTTGCTGTGTCCATATTGAACCTCGCCCCATTTTTTATTAACCCTTTTGGCACTTATTCAGTGACTATGATTTTAAATCATTGTCTGATCAGATTAAAAGGATGAAGGAACTAAGTGGAAGAATGAATACAGAAAGCATACATGATCATTTATGAGCAAAAATACACCGAAGCAAACAATACACTTCCTTACTGTGATTCTGAAAGACATAGAACGTTAATGAAAAAAATCTATAAAAACCTTTGAGCCAAAGATTGATTCCTTTCAGAGTAATTATTTAGTGCATATTAAATCACCTCATTGTTTATAATGAAGAATATTAAAGTATCAATTCTATTCTACTTTATAAAGGATAATGTTTTTAACCTGACCATAAAACCCACTGTCTATATTCTTACATTTCTTTTTCTCAAAAAACCACACAAGATTAATGCAATACCTTACATAATAGGCATAAGGATTATTTTCCCTTACAGATTTTTTTTAACATGTTGTGATGGATTTGGCTTAAACTATTACTTTAAATGATACAATACATTGCTACATGGCCATTGATCTTTAATAAAACTTGGTGCACATTTCAAATAATCATCCACAGGAATCAAAATAGTATCTAGTCCACATGCCTATGTGCCCTATGTTCAAGAAGTACTCAAATTAGCATGACTTTCTGGATCTCCCCAATCCCTTTCCCCCACCTCCAACAATTTGCCTTAAAATGCTTACAATAAGCACAATACTCCTGGAATCTATTGCAGATCCTTTGGCTTCTATTTAAACCATTTAATTTCATACTCTCTCTGATTCAAAGAAAAAAATGCCAACAGTATAATATAGCATCATAATATGAACTTGTGGTATTGAGACAAGAAACTATTTTTGAATTCCACCCCCTCAGCTTTCTTTTTCCAAGCTCATCTCTTCTTTATCTAGGAAGTGATGACAAAAAAATGTAGATAAAAAAAAACTTTTTACAAGATTTTCATCTAATTGTGTTTTATGGTCTCATTCTTAATTTTGTATAGAGAAGAAACTAATGGGAAAATTCTGAAACAGGATGTGGAGTTCATGTTATTTCTTTCATATTAATTCATTATGTTGATATTATGTCAGATGCATACACTAATCCACCAAGGAAAGTGGGAGAGTGGTTAAGGGGTAGGACACTGGGCAAGCGACTTCACCCAGAGGCTCAAATTCTTATCTATAAAATAGTAACAATCACATTTGCTCTACGCATTACTTGTGAAAACGCTCTCAAGACAAAGTTAATAGAGTGTTAATAATACACAATCCAAATAAAACTTATGATTGAAAATATTATGCTTATCTCAAATTTTAATTATATCTAAACTTGGGGGAAAATGCTATCTTATGGCTCCTAGACAATTTCAAAATTCTTTTTTTTTAAAGATTTTATTTATTTATTTGACACAGACAGAGAGAGATCTCAAGTAGGCAGAGAGGCAGACAGAGAGAGAGGAGGAAGCAGGCTCCCTACTGAGCAGGGAGCCCGATGCGGGCCTCAATCCCAGGACCCTGAGATCATGACCTGAGCCGAAGGCAGAGGCTTTAACCCACTGAGCCACCCAGGCGCCCTAAAATTCTTGAAAGATTTTATCATTGCCTTCCCAAGTCCTCCTCCTTGGACCTTGGACCACATTTTCAAACACTCCTGGGGACTTCAAGTAATGTAACAAGAATCCTCAGGATGCAACTCCTGAGTATGAGGTATATATATCACAACATGTCTCTTTTACCCCTTTTACACTTCTCTCAATCAACAGTATGATGCACAAATGTAAATAAAAGCAAACTCACTGCACTAAGATGGAAATTGTCTATTCTTCTGAGTAACTGATTTCTTTGAGATAGAACTGTAAAAAATGACTCTGTAACATTAAAAAGAGCAGTCCAGAAATCCTGGCAACCATGAAAAATGTATAGCATCACTCCTCTTTGGAAAAAGCCAAACTTCTCTTTTCTTGTAAAAACAGAATTAAATGTTTGTTTTGTAATAGTTTATCATTCAAAATATTATTGATACACAAATAATACTATGTTGAAGAACCCTTGTTGAAGAACAATAAATATAATAAGGTTTGTTTCCACATAAAACCGCCTTGGAACTTATTAAAAAATATAAATTTTTAACAGTTTTATAGCAAATCAGGAAACCTGGTCATCACCACTGAAGAAGTAATTGTCTGACAACACTAAATGCTGAGAATGTAGAACAGTAGGAACTCTCATTCACTGTTCCTAGGAATGTAAAATGTTACAGCTACTTTGGAAGACAATTTGGAGGTTTCTTATAAAACCAAACACACTCTTAGCAAGCGATCCAGCAATCACACTCCTTGATATTTACCCAAAGGAGCTGAAAACACGTCCACACAAAAGCCTGCACACAGTTGTTTATAGCAGCTTTATTTGTAATTGCCAACACTTAGAAGCAGCCAAGATATCCTTCAGTAGATGCTACAGACTGAAAGTTTGTGTCCTCTCATACTTCAGATGTTGAAATCTAACCCCCAATGTGATGCTACTAGGAGGTGAGGCCTTTCGGAGATGATTAGCTCATGAGGGCAGAGCTCTCATGAATGGGACTAGTGCCTTAACAGAAGAAATCCCAGAGAGGTCCCTTGCCCCTTCTGCCATGTGATGACACTGCAAAAAAGACAGCTATGTATGTTGAAGAACTGGATCCTCATGAGACACTGCATCTGCGTGTGCCTTGATCTTGGACTTTCCAGCCTTCAGACTATGAGAAATATGTTTCTGTTATTTATATGCCTCCTAAGCTCTGGTATTGTGTTATAGCAGCCCAAACAGATTAAGATAGTAGGAAAATAGATAAATAAACTGTGATCCATCCAGATAAAGAAAATTATTCAGAGTTAAAAATAAGTTAGTTATCAAGCCATGAAAAGATATGAAAGAAACAAATGCTTATCACTAAGTGAAAGAAGCCCATTTGAAAAGGCTACGTGCTATGTGATTCCAATTATATGACATTCTGGAAAAGGCAGAACAATGAAGATAATTAAAAAATGGGTGGTTGCCAGGGTTTGCGGATGAAGAGAGATGAATAAGCCAAGTATACAGGATTTTTAGGGCAGTGAAACTACCTGTATGATATTGTAATTAATTATATGTTTGTCCAAACCCACAGAACACAAAACACTGAGAGTGAACCACTCTAGTAGGTAATATTGATAATGGGGGAGACTGTGTTTGTACTGGGGACAGGCAGTATATGAGAAATCTGTTGATCTTCTGCTCAATTTTATTATAATCTAAAACTGCTTTAAAAAATAAGAGTCCTAAATAAAACACAATTAGTGCCTGTGATCACTTACTTTCGGTAGTGAATTTTATTCATCTCACCCTTAAAATGGAAAGTTTGAACTAGATGACCTCTAAGTCTCCCTTCCAAATCTAACATTTTGTGGTTCTAAAATCAGGATATGATTCGGCAATGACTAGAGAAAGAAGTACCTACACCACAAACAAAAAATGATAAACCAATGGCCACTATAATGAAGCTATTCTTCAATAAAGTTCATTTATTGGCAGAACATGGCAGGGTTCACACACTAACCCTGTGGGATACGCACCTTACCCAGTAAACAGGACTACGCGTGTAATTAAGTTAAGGGCCCTGAGATAGGAAGTTTTCCTGGATTACTCAAGTGGGCCCAATCTTATCACATAGGTCCATAAACATGGAGAACCTATTCAGCCTGTAGTCAGAGAAAGGTATTAACTACAGAAGTAGGGTCACAGAGATGCAATATTGCTGCTTTAAAGATGGAGGGAAGGGGAGAAAAGCCAAGGAATGTGGATGGCTTCCAGAAGCCGGAAAAGGCAAGAAAACAGATTATTTTCTGGAGCCTCCAGAAAGGAAACCACCCTGCCAACAACTTGGATTTAGCCCAGTGAGACCTCTATCAAACTTCTAACATCTAAAGCACTAAGATAATAAATTTGTGCTATTTTAAACCAAAGTATGGCAATTTCTTAAAACAGCAATAGAAATAGAGCCCCAAAGAAGTGACGAATGTTTTCTCTTTTCAGAAGAAACAGAATTATATTTTAATAGTATTTATGATGTATTTTGAGTAATTAGGTACTAGCTTCCATGTCATCTCCATAATTATAGGAATCTTTCATAAAGATTATAAATATTGCTGTCATTTATCAGGGATCCAATGCTGAGTCTCGAGCAAGAGATATTATGAACTATGTTGATAAGTACTCATGACCTTCTTTAGCTATGATATATGTGATAAATTATCTACCCTTGTCACACACCATTTTTAGCAATATGCTAAATAATTTAATATCCTCACTTTGCTGATTTGGAGAAAACACCACTAATAATCATCTCTTCATAACACTTTGGTATTTTTTATAAGAGGTCAGAAGTCTAAAGTGCCAATTTTATAGTTAGTAACTTCAGCTTTATTCTCATGCTTTATTATTCCAGCATAAGACAGTTCCTTCAATTCTTACTTCTATGCTGTTTGCAACACTCTTAAACCAGGGAAAAATCAATACCTGTACCAAAAGGAACTGCTAATTGGCTTGAGTTTTACTTTAAATATGACTCATACCTTCACTGAAAAAATGGGAGATATTTAAACTTAATATACATAGATGTACAGAGCTTAATTTTATGACATGCATCTAAGTTTTAAGATACTAAAAAAATTGAAATACAAAACATTGAGCAAATACAGGAGATGTACAACTACACTACTAAAATTTTTTTAATTATTAGTTTTTAAATAAAGAACTACCCTGACAAATTACCTGCAATTAAATGAATGTCTCTCTCATAACTTCTCTCAGTTGTTTTTTGAAGAGCCACTTCAAAAGTATATGCATTTATCATTAGAAAATCCACTTCCATCTGGCAAAGATAACTGAATGTCAACATGTAGACTTAAAGGGTAAAATAGACTTTCCTTTTTTTTATTGCTTTTTAAAAAGCCCATCAGTGTCCCCCTTGTTGCTGACTCAGACAGAAATAGACAAGGACTCTTCAAATTTGCTCCCCAGGGTCTTTCCTTCAGGTCACAATTAAGAAGAGCTTGTCTTCTTTGTTTCTAATGTTTGCTGGGCCTCTTGTATTGGTGATACAAGTTTTACATTCCCCAAGGTAGAAGCTATTGATCTCACCGAGCAGTCATTTAAATTCCCAGATGAACGTTACAAGCTTCTCAAATAAGGCAAACAACCTGAAACACTTTTGTTGGTTCTTGGAATCTACTTCAGGTAAAGACACTTTGTAATCTTTTTATTAAAAACCATAAATAAATACAAAAACAAATAAATGACACCCTCTCTCCCTTACTAATAAAATCAATCTCAGGGCGCCTGGGTGGCTCAATTAAGCCTATGACTCTTGATCTTGGCTCAGATCTTGATCTCATGGTCATGAGTTCAAGCCCCACATTGGGCTCCACAATGGGCATTGAGCCTGCTTTAAAAAAAAAAAAAAATCAATCTCAAACATAAATATTTAATTTCTCTTCAGAGGTTCTTGACCATTCAAAGGCTATCAAATGAATAAGGGGTATATTTAAAATGTAAATGGTTTTTAGTCTTCCAGTTTAAAAAACTAAGTGTGTGCTAAATCCAAGTGATGAAATTTGGGGGCCTGGGATGGTACCAAAAAGAAAAGTGTATCGCTGTACTTACTTTATGTCAAATTTTATTGGAAAAAAACAATAAAAACTAATAGTGCAGATTCCAACAAAAGTTACTACACATGAAATCTGAATTAATAAAATATCACTATAACCATTAATATTTATTAACTTATATAGTTAATAATTAAGTGACTTAATTTTTAATTTTATTGCTAACATTTACTCCCAAGAAGTTATACCATTTGATGTGATAATTAAGGACAAGAACTCCAAAAGGATACCACCTCGGTTCAAATCGTACCTTGATCCTATAATCTTGGATAAATTACTTAAGCCTTCTGGTTCTCAGTATATTCATCTGTAAATCAGGTTAAAATTGAAAAGTGTGAAGACTGAATGAATTAAATAATTAATTAATAAAATAGTTCCTAAACACAGTTAGCAATGCATTTATATATGTATGGGAGGGTTGATACATGACATTTCTACTTCTGATAAGAAACCCAAAGATGAGATGAAGAGCTTTAGAGTAATACTTTCCTCAAAAAAATAATGTATCTATCTCTGTATCTATGTATATGTATCCACCTATCTATCTATCTACTATCTATCTACCTATCAAGGCTGCTGGAAAATCTTATGTTGAATTATGAAGACCAAATATTTAGGAGGAACATACACTAGGTGTATCTTTATGCCAGAAAGAAGTACCAAGAGCAAAGGGTACAGCCTAATAACATTAATAATTATCAAGCTCTACTGAAAGATTATTATGTGCCAGGCACTTTGCTGTGAGCACTTCCTTTTTTTCTATTTTTTTTATTTTAGCTGACACACGTTAGTTTCAGGTGTACAACACGGTGATTCAACATCTCTATACTCTGAGCTTTTCACACATGGTAAGTGTCAAATAGCAAACTAAAGTGGCAGATGGCAGTGGGCCTCAAACCTAGGCAACACACTGGTAACTCTCCTAACCACTACATCAATTTGCAGTTTAAGCACTTACTGCCTGGCTCCTACCTTCCTGCCTGGGCAGCTTTAAAAAATAGCTAAACCTGGGCCTCACCATGGGAGACTCAAATTGATCTTTCTGGTGTGAAACTACAGCATTTTTTTTTTAAAGCTCTTCTGGTACTTATAACATGCATAAAGGGTTGAGAATCACTTTGTTAACATGTTTAAGTTTTTTAAAAGAAGATCCAATGTAAAAAGCAGACTGAAAAGACAAACCATTGTCTCAATCCAGTATTCATTTAAGTTTCTGGATAAATCTCTACTAACAAGTAAATTAAAATGGCAAGTAAACAAAAAATACACTCTTTTTATTCATTCTCTAAAATAGGAAGTGAAGTAATTTCTATGGGTAGATGAGCTGAATTTTGGTTCCTTTGCTTTTATTTTGGTCATGTTGTAGGTCCTCTTTCTCTTACCCTATAATGCTGTGTGAAGAGGAGACTGGAAAGAGAAAGAATGAAACATGAAATAGAACATGAAAGATGATTACTGGACTTGGATGACAAGAGAAGAAGAAGATTCTAGAATATGTATGAGTAGAATCAAAAAGACTTGATAATGGATTATATAGGAGAGGTGAGGTTGTCAAGTCTAAGAATATTTTCCTGGTGTCTGGTTTGAAATGATGAATAGGGGTGCCAATCTGCAAGATAGAGAATACTTGCTGGGAACTAGATTTAAATATATAAAAGAGTGATTCAGTGTGTGACACCCCTGTTGAAGATATATACATATTATAGAGACATCCAAGTGAGTATGTTGTATGGACAACTGAATAAAATTGAACTGGAGGTTAGAAATTTGGGAAATAAATTTGGGAGATTTTGGTTTATCAGTAAACAAATGCATGAGAATGAAGAGAATGTACAGTAATAAGAGAAGATTGCCAAGATGCTGGCATGCTGGCATCTATTTGGATAGTGGACTTTTTTTTATCATATTTAATTTTGGTTGCTTCAAAAAAAGACAAGACATTTTATTTAAAAAGGAATTCTAATTGTGTTCCCTAGAGTCAAGGTTAATGACATAATAGCTACCTTAATCATAGTTAGTCAAAAATCCTAAATAATGCCAACCAAATGTAATGAATATATATCTTAGGAGAAATTAAGGCTTTAATGTTATTTAACTCTCCTAACCACTATATCAGCTTGCAGTTTAAGCACTTTCTGCCTGAGTCCTACCTTCCTCCCTCCCTTTCTTCCTGCCTCCCTCCCTCTCTTCCTTCCTCCATCCATCCACCAAATATTTATATAATGACTATTACAGTTTAAAGATACATGAAACAAATACAGCGTTTCCTGCCCTTAAAAGATTTTATAGTCTAGTTAAAAAAAGATTTGTCAATTGCTATAACAAAGGCACACAGAATATGATTTAGAGAAGGCTCTACAAAAATGCTGCTCTTTGGAAATAAGTTGCCATTTTCTCAACAGACAAGGGAGATGCACTATACAGGGTAGAGAAAGCCTCCCATTCATACTTATCTCTGAAGAGAAAAGCAGTTATGCGTTCTTAGGTTCCCTGCTGTAAATGTCTATGCTAGAATGAGTAACTCGAGGGCATTGGGGGTTTAGTGATACAATCAGTTTTTTTCAGCCTGAGAGGATGTATAGGAAAGAGGAGGGTAGGAGGGTTAAGGCAACAGCTATACAAGTCTGTACCTTAGAATGAGGAAGAGAGGAAGGGAGGGAGGGAGGAAAGGAGGAGGAAAAAGAAGGGAAGAGAGGAAGGGAAAGAAAGGAAAGGGAGGAAAAAGTAGAGAAAAAGGAGAAGGAGGAGGAGAAGAAAATGTTAAACACTACAAGAGGAGCAGAGAGATGAAGGGACATGGATTCCCTGGGAGTGGTTACAGCACAAGGTGCTATACTGGTAAATGTATGACATAAAGTATCTTCCTCATTCTCTGAGCAGGAACCAGATTTTTCTCTAGTTAATCTCTGGAAGGTAGATATTTTATGAATGCCACAAACTCTTCCAAGTCACCAGAATAATTTTTGAAAACTTTCTCATACAAATTTCATCGTAAAAATAATTCCTATTTGACTCTAGGTAGTTTTTTTTTAAATAAAAAGAACACTGATAATTATAAACACTGAGCACATCTTAGAGGAAACAAATTAGGAAAAGAAAGTAAAATTTAAAAATAAAATCAGTCACTTTTCCTAACTAATGATTTAATAAATCCCCAATGGCTCTAGTTTCTACCACTTCTTCATTCATTTGGTGAGTGAGTGATGCTGAAAGGGATACTATAGTCAATAACATAGGACAGGAACCTTCTAACTAACAGAGATATTCAGTAATCTGTATGGCACAGAAATCAACCAGTTAAAATCAGCACACGCACAGCACAAAGGGCTCTGGCTCCTAAACAGCCAACTCAACTATACTGCTGTGTCCTGACTGAATAGCAGCCCCGACTGTACAGATCAGCCCATATGTTAAAAAATCAGTTTACTCATCAATGATGAAATCAATGAAGGCCTGTCATTTTAAGTTGAACATCAGGTTTGATTTCAATTCAGGTATCAGTGAAACTCATGATGGATCTCATTTTTAGATTACAATAGGAAATCTGGAAGATACTTTATCACTGAAGTCAAATAAAGACAAAATCCAATTGAATTCACTTAATATTCATGAATATTATTGACTATATTAGCAAAGGTAACCCAAGCCAAAATTCAATGTCCCTTAAAAAAATAGGCACTTCCCAAATTGACACATTTTAGGAATACTGAAAATTACAATGTTTTTAATTTGTACTCCCTGATTTATAAGATTTATACACTAAATGGAAAACTTTGTCAATACGATTTTTTTCCTGTGTATTGTTTTACTGTAAATAGCTCAGGCTTTGGGAATTGATAGTCAAATTTATTAATACAAAGGTTTTTGTAATACTATGTAATTTATGTTGTGCAAGAATGCTTACTCAAAGAGTTTCAACTCCTGTTACTCCTAAACTTGGCACATTCCCAGCATAAATATTAGTCCAATTACACATATGGACAATAAAATCTTGGATCAAGTTAAAACTTCTAGTTGGGAGACTCTTCTGTCATCATCCTTAATGAACCCTAAATTAGATAAGCATACTTAAGAAATAATTACCCAATAAAATCTCTAGTGATGACTCACTAGTGATGAGTTGAAGGAACGAAAAAGAACCTTTCCATTATCCATGTGTATGCCTCATAAACGTGTCTAATGAGTCACCACACACAACAAGGTCATTGGTCAGTTTGAACCTGAATATTTTCCTGCCATGATTAGAAGACAATGACACTAACAGAATAAAGTTTAGGGGTACAAAAGTTTTCTCTATGACAATAGAGCATTTTAGTTATTACTAAAAGTTTACCTAGTTTCAGATAGAAAAAATTACTGTCAAAATTTTTATTTGAAGGAGATTGTATATATACAATTTGTGAAGGACAGAAATCTGTTCTAAGCAATGTACCATACATAAAAATGGGACTTAACAGATTGTACAATTAGAGATAATATTTTTATGTGTAAGAAATGTCACATTAATGTAAACCAACTGTGCAAAAGAAGGAAGTGCTCCATCTAAAAGAAGTGAAAATAAGAAAAGAAACAAATGAGAAAATAGTCCTTGTTTACATCTAATAGGAATAAATGAGGACAGTTAATCTTTTTGAGGGGGGGAAAAATCACTCATCAATTGGTAAAATCCATTAATAATTACATTTAACCATTTTAATACCTAAATCAATATAACTTACTGTATAAATCAATATATTATTTTATATAATATATGCATATATATCATATATTATATAAATTTATTTTAAGCTATTTGGCTCAGTAAATGCCTAGGGCCACACTTCATTGGTGTGTGCCATAGCTGTTAGAACAGGACAAAATCTCACAAAACCAGACTTTCATTCCCAGAAGTTTTATTCTGAACCTCCCATACCTAGTTCCCTTTCCAAGCTCCATTTCTGTATGTGTTCCATCACTGTTTTGATCTCCTGATCTACTTTTTTCTCTTCTGTTTTTTTTTTTTTTAAGATTTTATTTATTTATTTCACAGAGGGAGAGAGATCACAAGGAGGCAGAGAGGCAGGCAGAAAGAGGGGCGGGGGGAAGCAGGCTCCCCGCTGAGCAGGGAGCCCGATGCGGGCCTCGATCCTAGGACCCTGAGATCATGACCTGAGCCGAAAGCAGAGGCTTTAACCCACTGAGCCACCCAGGCGCGCTCTTCTGTCTTCTGTTCTTAAGCCTTCCTTCCACACTGGACTCCTCTCTTGATTCAACATTACTTGGAACTATTTCCAGGCATTCTGACCTGGCTGTAAGGCTCTTCTGCATAATAAAGGCTCTCTGTCAACTCTGAAGATTATGCTCAAGAATTCCCTGGGCATGAATTTTCCTTCCCTGGAGGATCAAGTGTCCGACACAGGGGTTTAAGGTCTATGACCGACCACATAAACCCTGCTTTCTCCTCAAAGCCTCCTTTCTAATATGGACATTGTTATACTATCCCTCTGACAAAGTTCATCCAAAAAGTAAGGATTATCTCTAGTTTTGGCTAATGCCTTTGTATACTTCATACCCATGCCTCTTCAGAAAAATATCTATTGCCATTTGGTTCCTGACTTTTCCTGACAGTGAATTTGATCAAGATAGATAAAAGTATCAAAAAATATTTTATTTTCTTTGATTTTCTTTACAATTCTTAAGATTTATTTGAGAGAGAGAGAGAGAGCATGAATGGGGGGAGGAGGCAGAGGGAGAGATGGAGAAGCAGACTCCCTGCTGAGCAGGGAGCCTGCCTGACATGGGGGATCCCAGAACCCTGAGATCAGGACCTACACCAAAGGCAGATGTTTAACCAACTGAGCCACCCAAGTGCCCCAATTTTCTTTACAACTCTTAAGCATAAGCAAATATTCTAATTTACAGGGAACCTGTTACCTTAATCAGTAATATACGTGCCATGGTGGGTTAACTAGCATTCACTCAAAAATCTAAACATTTCTTAATTCACATAATGAATGTTAGAGGTTGTTTTTTAATGATAAAACTGGTGATATTCAAAACATGAATTGGCTAGAAATATGTTCAGAGTATTTCTTCTCTTTCATAAAAAGGATGTAAATAGTCCCTCATTCTTGTTCTTCAGAGGGTCCTGAGAGATAATTTCAAAAGTGTACTACAACCAGTTATGGAGGTAGAAGGCTCTGGTTCCCTTATGCCCAAAGTAAATTTAATTAAATCCTGTCTCTAGAACATTATAGCATTTGCTTCCATGAACCTTTCATGTAGTATGTGGTCAGAGCAACTAGCAGGACAGAGAACTGAGATTTCATTAAGCTACAGGTTTTGCTATGTTCTCACGACTAATGGCAAATCAGTGACCGTATGTGTACCAAAGTCTAAGACCTGCCATCATTTTAATAGTGACAGAGCAGCAGGGAAAACTTATGACCATCACCTTTGACCACTGATGAACAGTCTTATTTATCAAAAGAACCAAATAATTATCAATGATAAATTGGTTTAGGTTAGTCTGTAATAGAACAGAAAATCCTGACAAAACAAAAAAAGTATATACCAATGGACTGTTATTAGAATAACTATTAAAGTCCTCTCTGAGTATTTGAGTTTATTTGTTGAAGAAAAGGAAGGAAGGAAGGAAGGGAAGAAGGAAGGAAGGAAGGGAGGGAGGAAGGAAAAGAAAGAAAGAAAGAATATTAAAGAATGAATTAATTAGGATGGATTAAAAATTAGAAAAGTTTCAGTTATACAAAATAGGAAATTGTCCTGAGGGACTCAGGATTTGGAAGGGCAACTAGTAAGGGAGATAGGATAGCCTGTAATAGTACGTACAGGGCTAGGTGAGGTACATTATATAATAGTCTAAGTATGAATGATTATTCCTACAATCCAGGAAATTATTCAGATTAAAAAGAAAAGAGACATATTGCTGGACTTGGATAAAAATGATGAGAATTTAGATAGAAGGAACAGGTAGAAATATAGAGAAGAGAACCTATTTATATTATAAGGGTTAAAATATAAATTCTAGTCATGTCCCTTCTTGTTATTAGTAATATTTTATACCAGGAAATTGTGGACTATTTATTCAATATTATTAGATGATGGAATGGCCATTTGGGGACTGGAATAATTGAAAAAGTCAATTAAAGTCAATAATTTATTAACTTTTAAGTAAAAAAATATTCATATTCTTCCTCAATTTCTCATCTTACATTATTATCTACCTTATTTTATAAAATGAATTTATCCTAAAATAAATTAAGATGTACTTAAGGGAAAAAAAAATCTGCTTGAATTGCTGCCCTCAGCTTTTTCTGAAAATTTTTTCCACTGACCTTGTTTCTCTGGGAAAACACACTTGATTTGTCTATCCCTTTCTGTAAACCAGAAGCACAATTTTATCTTTTATTTGTATATTAAACTCACTATGAAATAATTTCTGCTGAAAAGTTCTTAAATTTCTTGTAAAATGATATATTCCTATCAAAATAAAATTCTTTTTTTCAAGATTTTATTCATTTATTTGACAGAGAGAGAGAGAGAGAGGAAAAGCAGAGGCAGTGGCAGAGGGAGGAGAAGCGGGCTCCCTGCTGAGCACGGAGCCCCAGGCTGGGCTCCTTCCCAGGACCCTGGGATCATGACCTCAGCAGAAGGCAGACACTTGACTGAGCCACCCAGGTGCCCCTCAAAATAAAATTCTTGACTAATTCTTAATACAGCCAGTAGCACAATGTATAGAGGTTTTTAGTGAGAGAGTCTCTACCACATGAGATTAATTCACATAAAGCATTATACTCAATTCAATTATATTCTGTATTTATATTTCATAGATACGATATTCTATGTTATTCTTCTAAGGATACCTTAAGTTATTTTACATATTTTGTCAATAATTCTTCTTAGAACTGCTTCAGTATCTCTTACAATTTATGATTTTTTGTTGAGTATTCTTTCCTTCATAAACATGTTATTTTAACTTTCCTTCTACTTTTTTAAAGAAGTTTATTCTTACCATTATTAATATGATATATCTTGCCTAAGTATAAATCTTAAATCACAAAACTAATAAAAGAAAATATGGAACAATATCCTTGTAACTCCATGAACTGGGAAATTTTTTTTTTTTTTTGAAGATTTTATTTGAGAGAGAGAGAGAGCACAAGCAGGGGGAGCAGCAGGCAGAGGGAGAAGTAGTCTCCCTACTGGGTAAGGAGCCTAAGGCTGGCCTGGATTCCAGGACCCTGGGATTAGGACCTGAGCTGAAGGCAGATGCTTAACTGACAGAGCCACCCCAGGTGCCCCAGGAAATATTTCTGAATACTAGTCACACTCTCATCCCTAAGTCACAAATTACAAGGAGGAAAGTTAGTAAAAACAGGATTTTAATTCTTTGGAATATTTGTTTTTATCAAATAATGACATCATAGACAAATTTACTAGATAAGAGTTTACTATCTGAAATATATTAAGCACTTCTTCAATCATGAAGAAAAAAATCTGGAATCCCACCAGGGAAATAGTCAAGGTTATAGAAAAGGAAATTTGTACAAGGAAAAAACTTATTAAGATGATGATGGCTAGTGGTAAAGAAATGATCTACCTCACTAACAGATTAATAAAAATTTAAAATATTGAAAATGACATGACGTTCACTGGTTGGAGTTCCACCTGAAGAACCATGTCCAGGATTTGGTAAAACTAAATATGTGTACAATCCAGCACCTAGATATTTTTTTTAAAGATTTTATTTATTTATTTGACAGAGAGAGAGATCACAGGTAGGCAGAGAGGCAGAGAGAGAGGAGGAAGCAGGTTCCTTGCTGAGCAGAGAGCCCGATGTGGGGTGTGGGGCTCAATCCCCAGACCCTGAGGTCATGACCTGAGCTGAAGGCAGAGGCTTTAACCCACTGAGTCACCCAGGCGCCCCAAGATATTTCTCAAAATATATCAGAGAAACACCCTCTCTTGCTCTCCCTTTCTCTCTCCCTCTCACATACAGGTACACACACACACACACACACACACACACACACACACACACACACACACACACACACACACACACACACACTGAAAACCACTACACTATGTACATGATTAAATTAACCACAATGTTAATTATGGAATCAAATGGTTGGAACCAAACTAGGAAGCCATCTATGAAAATACATAAGTAAAGATATATAAGTAAAGGCGTTGTCAGAAAGTACAGACCAGTTGGATAGCAGTGACAGATGTTCAATTAAACAGAGTAGGGAAAAATAGGAAAAAGAAGACAATGAAATGTAAACCTTAAAATCACTTATATAGACTAAACACAGAGAAAATAATATATGTGTATACACATACATACACCCATTCATATGCACATACATACTTATTAAGGATGTATATATATCTCAGGAAATGTAAGGAAAGTCCACTGAAAGCACAATTCTAAATACAATAAAGGATAGACCTATGAGAGAGTGTTAGGGTTTGTCTGAAATATAAAAATAAGCCCAAATAAGGCTTTCCAAAGACTGATGTTGATATTGTACCATTTGCTGGTATTAACAAAATGCTGTATGTGTGAAACATAAGAAGAAAACATAAATGAAGTAAAGAAAAAGACTAATGTATTAAGAGTATTAACTCTTTCACAAATAGGAATAGCTACAATTTCTTGCATTAATTTTGAGATGTCCTCCACTGTTTTATATAAAGAACTCTATGTGAAAACTATGCGCATATTCAAATAACACTTGAGATTATTTGAATGTTTTACAAGTGCTACTTTTTGAATACTCTTAAAAACAAAATACTTTTAGATAAATATCTACAAAACTTATAAAGAACCAAAATCCAGAAATACACTATCTATGAAATGAATGGTTCTTAAAACATGCTCTGGAAAACTCTTAACTACTCCCCTGAAGATGTAACAGGTTATCTACAAGCAAGAAGTTTTGTGTATTTTTTTTACTCTTTTTTTCATTTCTACCAAAAATGAAAATTTACATTGCTACCACATATAGTTTGATTTAAAGAAAGCCCTTGGCTTCTAAAATGAAAGTTAGTCTAGAAAAGAACTACTCATTCAGGTCCATGTCCTAAATCTAGTCACCTCAAGTCCCTCATCAACATAGAAATTACTACTAGGATTTAGAAGACTGAGAGACCACACAACTTTGTGTGATGCACACACTTCTATGAAAAGACCATCCATGAGGTGTTTGTAGTGCTACTTAGCATTAGAAAATTATCTTTTGCTTAACTTGAGCCCTCATGAGGGAAACAATTTCCTTGTGAGTTTTACATGGCACATATAGAGTAACTAAGGCAATAAATTAGACTATGCAATAGTTATGGAGTCAGAGTACTTCCAAATATATATACATTCAAGGAAGAAAAGTTGGTATTTCTGCCATTCTCAGATAATTTATAACAATTCAATAACCTTAAATTATGTCTCATAAACAAACCAATACCATAAAACTTTATTTTTATTCCACCTACAAACCTGATGCTAGTTTTATACATGTAAGTGGATCACTGAAATGTGAATCATTTGTCTAAACAATAATGGTATTTTACTCTAGACAGGCACCTCCAAGACAAGGCATCTACTATTTCCCACAGTGGTTTTTATAGCTTCCAGTTAACTATTAAAAAGTATTGCTACTTTGTACTAGGTGTCTCCAGTAACTAATTTGTGCTTGTTAGCGATTTTGTTTTTAATATAGAATAAAAACCTGTTTGAGCTCATTAGGCTATGTCTTCCTTATCCTCTACATTGGGATGCACACAAGCTATGTTGATAGAAAAGAACTATGCTTTATAGTAACATTTCCAGCATAAGATGGCTGATTCTGCCTAGTATAACCACTATTATCAAAAAATGCTAAATAGCATTTAAACTAATAATCATGACATATACAACCAGGGGCATAATAGCAATACTGGGGGTAAGAACAGTTTACTAACTATAAAGTGTTAATTAATGCTTTTTGGAAAGGATAGTTTAGGAAAAATTTTATGTTAGCTTGAACACTGGGAAATTGGTGTACTTTTTTGGGGGGGGGTCTAAAACAGACAAATAAGGACCATGAAAAAAGGAAAATTTCTGATTGTTTCTCGCTATTGCACACTGATGTTAGAACAAAAAAGACTATTAATTCAATTTTTAATATCTTTTTGATGAGCTGACAGAAATAATTCATAACTACACAATATATTTATTATGGCAACTTAAGTTATTTTTAACTAAGTTCCTGCAATCAAAATGTTCATGCTTGGAAAGACAGATTAAGGTCTTTATTTTGAAAATAAGGAGAAGGAAAGTTTATTTATTCAACAAATATTCACCTATTGGCCACATGGCAAAGTCTCCATGAGGCCACATTCTATGAAGGACCATGATAAACAAGAAAACACATGAATGGGTAAGATAACACGTTTTTATCAAGGTTCACTGAACCTAATTCAAACTGTTAGCAAATGTAAGTACAAATCAAGAATACAAAGTTTCTGATATTCTGAATTCCTAGAATTTTAATTATACTTATAAGAGACCAATAAGTGGTTATTTAATTTCAGACTACATTGTTTCATGGTCTTTAAATTTTTTTATTCCAGATTAATCTTCTCTTCCTAATTATTTTGTAAAATCCTGATGACATGGGTCACATATGTCATTATTTCTGTCATGGTACCTGTGGCAATGCTTAGCATAAAACTAGGACTACAGTGACATGAATCAATTTTTCCAAAATTCTTAAGGAGAGATTTGAAAAATCACTTGTACCAAGTTGATTAAGTTTGTTTATAGTATTAATCCATTCGGTTAATTATTTTACTTTGCTTTCAGACCACTCTTTGTCAATCACTGTAATTTTCAATTAGCAGAGCCCAAATTAAAGAAGGCTTGTTATATGTATCTACCTGTCCCCAAATCACTGTTACTTTCTGAAGCTAAGAAGTAACTGAATCTACCCATCCATCTACTCCCCAAAATAAATCCCTTTTGTACAATTCTTTTAAAAAGATTTAAACTGAGCAATTGCATGTTTTAATGTTGCAATGTCTTTCTTCTATTGAGCAGAAATCTGTCTCATTTAAATTTCACTTATTCTTTCTTTCAAAAGCTGAAGAAATTACTGTAACTTCCCCACATCTGGTTCCTCCATGCTAAATATTCACAAGTCTTGGATTTATGTAATACTATTTTTCAGTAAACTTTGTAAAATAATATGATTTAATTGTTAGGCTTTTAAAACTTGTGACATAAATACTTAAGTTTCAGGAATTCTCCATTGGCTAACAGGTCAAATGTTGAATTGAGAAATTAAGATGATTCTAATTAAAAGGCACGGTTTTAGTTGCTGAGCTAGTCTGACCATCCTCTTTTAAGCACTTCAGTTTGTCCATCCTGTGTTCATAAACATCCCTCGATTCTGTCACCTAGAATCAACAATTCTCCATGTGGGTTTTTTTGTGTGTGTATATATATATGNTGTTCATAAACATCCCTCGATTCTGTCACCTAGAATCAACAATTCTCCATGTGGGTTTTTTTTTGTGTGTATATATATATGTATATATATACATATATATGTATATATATATACATATATATGTATATATACATATATATATATACATACATACTGAAACCTCATATTTAACAGCATATTTCTACCAACAGCCAATAGTTGAATCATGCTTTTAATAACGATTTAGCTTTATTAACCATAATAGAGCTTTTACTCAGTTAATTCCTCTGTAATACACAGATTTCTATCAAGGTAACTATATCCCCACTGTGTCCTTTATTAATCAGCTATATTACCTAAATTATAGAATGTTATACTTATTATACCTTCCATCTTATTTAAATATTAAACTTCTACGTCTATTTTTCTTGCCAGGCTTCTATCATCTTCAAAACCAACACAGTCTTTCCTATACTCACTTAATCAATGATAAAAATGGGTAACTCTCAGTTAACGCAGTATATCTCCAATTTACAATGATTTTCATCAACACACATTAAGATGTATTCATTCAGCTAATTAAAATCCATTACACATTCCTCACATCACCATGTAATAAGTAAGAATATCAGGGAACAACTTGCCAAATTTCTTTTTTGACTAAGTATTTGTGATATTTCCTCAAAACTTATTTTTTAAAAGATTTTTATTTATTTATTTGACACAGAGAGATTACAAGTAGGCAGAGAGGCAGGGAGAGGAGGAAGCAGGCTCCCCGCTGAGCAGAGAGCCCGATGCGGGCCTCGATCCCAGGACGCTGAGATCATGACCTGAGCCGAAAGCAGAGGCTTTAACCCACTGAGCCACCCAGGCGCCCTCAAAACTTATTTTTAGTAAATTTATAATTTAGTAAATTTATAAATTTAATACAGTTTTTTTAAGTGCATGCACATGAGGATGTTTAACAATATCCTCAAAATTTTGAATGAGATTAATATTTTTTAATAGCTGAATCTGGAGCTTTGGTCCATATTTTGTGAGTCTGTAGATAGATACTTTATGACAGACATTAACAGAAAGCATTGCTAAAATTGAGACTGAGTCACTCATTCCTTTAGACCACCTGCCCCATAATTTCCTTAAATTTCTGAGTTTCTATTATGATATTTATTACTACAAAAAGAGGATAATGATATCATGATATGCCTGATGTCATTTGAAAAATTATTTAGCTTGATTTATACTGCACTTTAATATACTTATTAAAAAACCAAATTGTATTTTTTAGATCTGAAAATATAATAGATTTTAGAAGATATGTGACTTTATGCAATAACCTTAAAATACACATAATATATTCAGCAATCTATACCAGAACAATTATCCCAAAAGTTCCAACAACCAGATCGCTAAGTCATTCATAAGTAATAAAATAATCTTAATTTCACTATGATGCTCTATATTAGATAATGCTCCTGCATGTGTGTATTGTTTTGTTTTGAGGAGTGGGGGACAGAGAGCATTTTACCTGTCTTCATCAAACTAGAAGCATTCTGAATCTCTGACACATTTCAGGTTTATTTTATTTCTACCTTCTAAAAGGTGATGCAGTGAGCAGAAAACAGCTGTGGGCAATGGGAATAATTCAAATGGTCAATGGTCACCATAGTGTCCAATCTGGTTAGTTAGATCCTAGCAGCTCACATTTCTAATCTACCACCTTCTACTACATTCCAACACAATCAGTGAATCCTGACCGATTTACTGCTTCCCATATTTCACGGAATATGTGACACCCACTGCCCCTTCTTCCCCTGAAAAGACAGAATCAAATCAAATCCTGGATACCAAGGAATCTACTGAATAAAGAGTAGCTCCACAATAAAGAGACCATTTGGTAAACAAGAAAAAACATAGCAGGTTGTCAGTCATATAATCTCTGGTGGTTAAACCTGAACTGCCAATCATTTGTTAATTTAAGAATCAGATACAGTAATTTTCACAAAAATAAAATTTCAGAAATGATGAACACTTCGGAGAAATTTAACTTCAGTTCTCATAACAAAACCTGGTTGCAGAAGTGCTTTACTGATTATGTAAGTAGTTAGAATGAGAATATATTCTTTTTTTTTTTTTTTTAAAGATTTATTTATTTATTTATTTATTTATTTCACAGAGGGAGAGAGATCACAAGGAGGCAGAGAGGCAGGCAGAGATAGAGGGGGGGGAAGCAGGCTCCCCGCTGAGCAGGGAGCCCGATGCGGGCCTCGATCCCAGGACCCTGAGATCATTACCTGAGCCGAAAGCAGAGGCTTTAACCCACTGAGCCACCCAGGTGCCCAGAATGAGAATATATTCTGAGATCCATATATACATAGGACCATAGAGTACTAATGTCTGAATATTTTATGTATGTATAAATATTATTTTTACCTCCATCTTTCAACTTATCTCTTTCATTTATTTCCTAAGAACTAATCAGGTATAGAAACTGAGCATACGGGCGCCTGGGTGGCTCAGTGGGTTAAAGCCTCTGTCTTCAGCTCAGGTCATGATCTCAGGGTCCTGGGATCGAGGCCCGCATCGGGCTCCCTGCTCAGCGGGGAGCCTGCTTCCCCCTCTCTCTCTCTGCCTGCCTCTCTGCCGCCTTGTGATCTCTCTTCCTCTGTGAAATAAATAAAAATAAAATCTTTAAAAAGAAAAAAAGAAAAGAAACTGAGCATACCTTATATCTTACACGAAAAATTGAATAAAACTTCAAAAGAATAATATTAATATGCAGTAGTATTTTATCTATATATTGAAATGATAAAAGGATTCTGCAGAGGTCAAAAGATTTTAAAATAATGATATTATCCTAATAAACTATCACTTAAGCTATTTCCGTTTCTTCATTTCCATATAAAAAGGTAAATGAAGGTAGCTGAATTAATGCTATGTATGCATCTATTTTATGTACATCTATTTTTTCATGGTTTATAGACATTTAAGTAAAATAAATAAATAAAAAGGATAAAATGCTGTTTTAGATAATAAAGTTAAATAGCAAACTAGAGATAAAACAGTTTCAAAACTTTCAAAGTCCTTCTCTGAAGATCATATACATTAGACAGACTCACTCTGTTACTGTTCCACTTAATGACTTAAAAGCAAAGTTACAGTTTGTAGTTTTTTTTAATGCATGTAAGATACCAAAAATGACATAAGGCTCCAAAAAGCACAGTCTTCTAGATGGACAAAATTTATAAAATGTCCTTTAGAAGAATATAAAATTCATCTTACTTTAGCATAGGAATGATTAGATACTGTTATATACTACAGGTTTAGATCTATATATATTTGGAATATAAATTCTTTCTAATATTTCATTTCAATGAAACATTCCAGGTTACTGTTTGCCTCAAATGAGGACAACATAATTCAGTATATAGTAATGATGTTTCCAAGTTGTCATGGTTACTTGCTTGTCAAATAATGTTTCTAACTCATACACCATGTCTGCCGGCAATAGAACAGCACAGCAAAACTCTCAAAGTCACCACTCACCTGAGAGGGCCAAGATAAAAATGTCAAAAATGATGGCATACAGATCTTGGCTGCAATCTGAAATACCGCTCTTTTGCCAGAACCCAGAAGCTTCCAGAATTAATGAAAAATGAAATTTTGAGTTGAATGTGATCTCAACAGAAATGAAATACATCTATCTTTCTATGTCTTTGGAGGACTACCAACAGTGTCTCCTTGCATCAGATCTGCTTCCAATTCTTAACTAGGTTCCAAAAAGGAAAAAGACTAACACTGCACAGTAAGAGAATAAATTTAAAGTTGCCCACTTAATCATTCTTGTTTGATTCAGATTGATGATTTGTTTGTTCTACTTAATAAAATTATGATAAATTTTAATAATCCACAGTATCATAAGTATATCCAATGTGGTAGAGTAAATAAAAACAAAAATAATGTAGGAAGGTATATATATTGGCCAGTATCTTTATAATTCATTTTCATTTTATTAAAAAAAGAAATCATATCCTAATTGTTCATTGTATTATTTAAAAACTGGGATCTTGATATTAGCAAACATTTCTATGACTTTAAAAACAAAATGTAATTAATACATGTTGGCAATGTAAAGAAAAATAAGTATTTACATATCTTATTATAATTCTAAATATCCAGACCAGTATTACCTACACTGCGTGCCAAAAATATGGTCTTTGAAAACAGAGCCTAGAGTAAATATATCTGGGAAAACTACATTCATGAAGATTCACAATTCATCTCTGCATGTTAAAGGTTTTGAAATGTTTGAGCAAAATATAACAATACAGTTTAAGTTTATTTTGTAATATCTTTTTTTCATAATAAATGTTCAACATATAGGCATAAAAAGCTTAATGTTTCCCAAAAAGAATATACTAAAAAGTCGCTGCAAGGAAAGGATGCAGTAAGTCGTCCTTCAGACTTTCCTCCACCTTAGGGCTGCACATTTATTTAGTTTTGTCAAGAACTTAAGTAAAGTCTATTTATGCATCCATTATGGTAAATTCTGTATGTGACATATTTAATAAATGATAGCACTATGCTCTTTAAAAAATATTTGTATATAATAACAGGTGTCAAAAAAAATCAGTCAGAAATCAATGTGGGAAAATGGCAGCAGGCAGGAAAGGCAACAAAGATTTCTTTAGTAATAGGTTTTCCAAATGAAGTGGCTTAAAAGAAAAATCAATACAGCTCTCTGGTCATTAAAATGATAAAATTAAAGCTATCTTGTTTCACAGCAGTCCCTAGAACAGCTGATTTTCATAGATGTGAGAAGGGGAAAAGAATCAAGTTTGTAGAAGAATAAACAAAAATGTTCTAGCTTAGAGCATAATCATAAAATTTATATTTTCCCCAGATTTATAGAGGTATAATAGACCATTTAAAAACCATCTATATTTAAGGCATACAACATGATGATTTGGTATATGTATACATTGTGAAATAGTATCTACAATCAAGCTAATTAACATACCCATCGCCTCACATAGTAACCATTTTTTCACATTTTTAATAGTATATAAAATTGAAAAATTTATGGAGGATCACTAGTACATTTACAAGAATGCATCCTTTTTAAAGGGTATGAGAGTTTATTCAGAAATAAACACTTCTAAAGGGTAAAAAGTGTATGGAGAAACTGTCTAACCTCACTCATACATACATATATATAAACATATGCAAAGTATACACACACATCTGTGAATAGATGTGAAATGTGAATGCACTGACGACATAAAGCAAAATAAGGGAGTATGAAAGGCATGAATATCTTAATTCTCATCTCGGTATCTATGCTACCTCTGCATCCCTCACCTTTACTCATAATTCCTTCTCACACTGGCAACCACTGGCATCTGTAGTTTCTTCTACACATCCTTTATCCATGGTTACATCTGAAAGCTCTTATGTCAGGTGAGTTTTCTCTGTTCACCAGCATTTCCTAGCCAGCAAAGAAACCTATTTGGCAAAAGGCTGTTTGGAAACTGGGAAGGTATGACAAAAAATGCCTACAGAATATAAAAGTGCCTACAGTACAGGTATACCAAGAGAGTTCCTTTAGTTGCAGTACCCAAGTTACAGGAATAATACCTGCCACAATAATACTTTAAAATCTAAATGAGAAGACATAAGAAACCAAACAAGGCATTTGAAATAATCTATAAAATGCTCTTTCAAATGTTGTTCCACAAATCTTACCCAACAAGTTGGCTAAAGGTAGGGGAAAACAGATACTCCATAAATATCAGTAATTCCTTTGCATATTTTTGAAAAACACAATATTCTTTTTGGCACACTAGGGAACTATTTTGGGAAATGTCGTTATATTCACAATTCAGAAGGTCTCGCATTATGGAAGTTGCTACTTAGCTAGGAGCCAGCCCAACAGCCCCCTACATCATTGCTATTAGGTTGCTAACACTGCAAAACTTTTGCAAGCAAAAGAGGATTGCCAGGTGGCTTCAACTGGAATTGAGCATGACAAGGCAGGAAACAACAAATGCTGGTGAGGATGTGGAGAAAGGGGAATCCTCTTACATTGTTGGTGGGAATGCAAGTTGGTACAGTACTTTGGAAAACAGTTTGGAAGTTCCTCAAAAAATTAAAAATAGAGCTACCCTATGACCCAGCAATTGCATGACTGGGTTATTTACCCAAAGATATAGATGTAGTGAAAAGAAGGGGCACTTGCACCCCAATGTTCATAGCAGCAATGTCCACAATTGCCAAACTGTGGAAGGAGAAGAGATGCTCTTCAACAGATGAATGGATAAAGATGTGGTCCATATATACAATGGAATATTACTCAGCAATCAGAAAGGATGAATACCCACCATTTGCACCAACATGGATGGAACTGGATGTGATTATGCTAAGTGAAATAAGTCAAGCAGAGAAAGACAATTATCATATGGTTCCACTTATATGTGGAACATTATGAATAGCATGGAGGACATTAGGAGAAGGAAGGGAAAAATGAAGGGGGTGAGGAGTCAGAGAGGGAGATGAACCATGAGAGACCATGGACTCCAGGAAACAAACTGATGGAGGGTTTCAGAGAGGAGGAGGGTGGGTGGATGTGTTAGCCCATTGATGGGTATTAAGGAGGGCAAGTACTACATGGAGCACTGAGTGTGACATGCAAACAATGAATCGTGAAATGCTACATCAAAAAATAATGATGTACTATAGGATGACTAACAAAATAAAATCAAAAATAAACTGGTCTTGTTATTAAAAAAAAAAGGAATTGAGCATGACACATATTTTCTACTTCTCACCTGTGGGTCTTAAAAAATGTTCTTTTTTCACCCAGAAAAAGCTCTTTTATATATATCTTATTGTTTTTTTCCACCTCCTTTCCTAGAGTTCAAAGATTAAAAAGAAAAAGTAAGGCTATCTTTATCTTCCATAGTGCTAAAGGTGTACAAAGATTTTATGCATCTAGATAAATAGCACCATAAAAAAATATCTGTAAATTCAATAACAAACCTTTCGGAGAAAAATCTGTTTATATATGTGTATCAGTATTTATGCAATTTAACTTGAGAGACTGGGTATTCAAGACATAAAAAATATCTACCCCTATATTTCTAATAAATGTTAGCCATTTTAACATGCTTTCCAGTAGACTGATAAATTGTTGGGATTTTTAAAAAATAATTAGATTTTAAAAATTAGATTTTGTATTTAAAGTACAAATTAAACGTATTGATGTATTGTACCCTTAAGTTTGTAAAATAGCAGTACCACCTCTATACTATAAAAATTAAAATCTATTTCGCACGGAAGATAAATTTTTTTAAAATGAGTTTAAAGTACATTACATGAGCAATTGGTAAATAATAAAGTTATAGATCAGATTTTTACTAAAGGTCTTTGATTTCTTATCTATGCCTTAAAATTATAAAATATTTATATCATAGCCATGCTGTTTTGATAATATAGGTATAGCATAAAGAAACAAAATAAGATTCAATCCTCAAGAAAGCAAAAATTGTTAACATCCCAAATAGCAAACAATAATTTATAGTGAATGATGTGAGAAACAAAGGAAAAAGAAAAATTATTAAATTTCCTTACTACTTAGAGCCCATTGACAAGTCCTTGAAACAGGTAGAGTGACATTCCTTTAGGGACTCAGCTGCCTTGATGCTACTACTTTACTAATGGCAAAAGACAATCTTAGCCTGACCCTCCAGGATCCTTTAAGTCTACTTTAACATATAAAAATTCCTTTGGAAACTTCCTTTATCTCTACGCCTCAAGATACATGTTGGCAATCATCCTCCAAGCATATGACCCACTGATAGACATCTGAAGGGTCTCATGACTAAGATTTTATTAGACAGTAATAAATGACCTTTTCCCAATAACTGCTAGCCCTCTCAAGGTCCTGGAAACCTTGCTTCCAAATTCTTTGGAGAGTTACACGATCCCTAACTTCCTCCCAACTTGAAAGTATATAATCTAATGGGCCACTCTTCATGATCCTGATGCAGCTCTCTCTACCCACAAGTCATTCCTGTGCTTTAATAAAACCACCTTTTTAAACCAAAGATGTCTCAAGAATTCTTTCTTGGCCATTGGCTTCAAACCCTAACATCTTTCCTATATCAGGGAATGCATGATAGAAGTCCTACCATGATATAGATACCATGGAAAAGAAGAGGGAAATACAACCCAATGTTTGCAGAAATGTGTAACTACTACTGTGCCAGTCTATTTTTTCAAGTATGTCCCAAGCTTACCAGTGACCTTACCACACCGTGAACTATATGTATGGTTATAAGACAGTACTTGATTATGGAAGATCATATTTGCAATCTGTATATAAAACTTAACAAATCTTCCTTTAAAGGAAAACAAGCAATTTTACTTCATATTTTGTTGTTTTATAACTAAGATCCCATTTTGTGAGATGGCACCATTTCTTATTTTTCCCATCTAGACATGATCAGAGTTCCTCTTTCTGTACAAAAAAAAAATCATTATGGGTAAAGAGTCCTGTATAAGTAAGTGGCACTAATCTGTACTTATAAGGATGTAGGTACATCAGAGGGTTTGGTGGGTGCATATAATAATGGAAGCATAACTATTTTCAAAAGAACAATATCTAGTCTTTTGGTTATTTACGAACTTTGTTTCCTTAATTATATCTACTGAAGCTCTGTGCATGATATCCTTATTCAGTATCAGAAAAAGAAGTCATACTCAAGGCATAATATGAGGACTTTCCATTAAGCAATATAATTTTGGAAGTAGTCTCATCTTTTCAAATGGACAGTTTGACTGTACATCAGATTCATTATATAAAATATGTCCTGGTGTACTTAGCAGGTACAGCTATTAGCTAATCAAACTATAGACTGCCAAATAAATTTCTCTCTGCCTAAATTGTCAGTCATAAATTATAGCTTCAATGCAATCTTATCATTATAATTAATTTTATTTAATGCTTTATTGACAAAAATAACTTAAAAGAAATAAAATGTTGAGAATTCCAGTAACAAGATAGCCCATTTAAACATGAGATTTTCTTTTTGGCTGAATTATGATTATTTTTTTTTCCATTATAACTTTAACCAAGCAGAAGGAAAATTTATTGAAGGTATCCTGAATACCAAGTTCATTCCTAACTCAAAGGTTCTTACAAAGTTTAATCAATACAACGACTGAGCAAGAATGTCCAAAATCATTCCTAGTAATAATATAACACTAAGATTATATTCTTTATTTGAATCTTCAATTCTTCCATTGGTTTAGACATTCCATGGTTATCTATTGATCCATGGCAAACACCTATTATAAATTAACCAACCAAATTCAGACTGTCAGTTCTGAACTATCCATTAATAGATCACTAACTTTGCATCCTTTTCCACATATATAAGGTTCTAGAACACTTACAATAGGACTGAACTGAAAGAGAAGGAGAGATTACGTATTTATAACTGTGTATTCTTCTCAAAATGATCTTTTTGCCTTTTCTATTTTGTACCATCTGTATTTTTCTCACATCATTAAACTAATTAAGAAGTGAGTGTGTAAAATATGGATACATAATACAACATATTTGTTTGGCTTTTAACATTTCAGGACGCTTTCAGTTTCATTATCTCATATCATTCTTACTAAGTTTCTATAGGATATTAGGGCAGTTAATATTACACTTGTTATTATTTCATTTAAATAGGGAAAATATATCCATAAAAGGAAACCAAAAAAGTTTTGCCCTCTTGATAAATAGTATAGATAATAGCAGAGTCAAGGATTCTATTAAAAGTGATTGTCTTATTTTATACTTGGTATTCAAGAAGATACTATGCAGTCTTCATAAGGGAGAGAGGAGGTGAATATCCTCCTACTGGCATCTTCCAAATTTTCTTTATCTATCCTTATCAGGGAGAATTGAAGTGACCAAATAGATACAACTGAAGTAAGTGTAGCAGAAGAGTATCTATCACCGTGGTTATACCCATCAGCTTCATCCCACTAGTTCTCAGAACTAAGTCCACAGTTTCTGGATAGTGTAAGTTAAGAATACTTTTTCATTCATGAAGAATTAAACACACTTCTGAGGGTCATATTCTTGGGAGTCTCTTACAACATCATCTTTAAGTAAAATTTATCATTTCTCTTTCAAACAAATTTTACATAATTGTTCTATAATTCAAGAATCCTCTAATAAGGATATTCATATGCTTTAGAAATGTGCAATACTCTTTTTTTTAAAGATTTTATTTATTTATTTGATACAGAGATAGAGATCACAAGTAGGCAGAGAGGCAGACAGAAAGGGGGGGTTAGCAGGCTCTCCACAGAGCAGAGAGCCCGATGCAGGGCTCGATCCCAGGACTCTGAGATCATGACCTGAGCCAAAGGCAGAGCCTTTAACCCACTGAGCCATCCAGGTGCCCTGCAATACTCATTTGAAGTCTAGAGATATTTCCAAGTAAGAAATGATAATAAAATGACCAACCAATTAAATGGAATTTCATTAAACTCATTAAAATGGAAGCAACTCTGTATTTTATAATCTCATAGAACTCTCAAGATTTTTATCTGCTCAAAAAACCAATAATTTTGTTTAATATATTGGGGGAAACTTTATTACTGTTCTGGGGAGAGCACGTAGTCAAAACACCTTAGATGGAGGTTCTGAACCATCCACCCCTTTGTTTGGAGGCATAAGGATGTCCAGTTATCTCCAAAGAGTCTTCTTCACCGCAACGACTACAGCACTGACAAGCATACATTACAGAATTGCTGCCAAGAGCCAGCTAACAAATTTTTTAAAAACTATTTCAAAACTGTAAATCGGTACATAAATATGACTAATGAACCTGGAGGTAGCACATGTTTTGGTTACAGGCATGGACTCCAAAGGCTGACTGAGCAGTCTCAAAACCTCTCCCCTGGTATCTAGCTCTGTGACCTTGCATAAGATTTTCATTTTTCTATATGTCAGTGGGGATAATACTACTACTCAGCTTTTATACTGTTAGAGTCAACAAATTAATATTTTAAAACTGTTTAGAATAAAATTTTTTTTGACCGTATTTGTTAACATTGGTAATATATCTTTGCCAAACAAAGAAAATTAAAATAACACCTAATGTCAATTTTATACATATTGTCTTTTGTACTCATCTCAGAGGACAGAATTAGTAAGATGATAAAAATTAAAATACAGACCCTATTTGAACAACTAAGACAAATTAGTATTAATATTATCCTGAGGTAACTTTTAATAGTAGCACTGTCTACAATTTATCACACATCTACTAGTAATTTTTGCTACACTCTTCATAAATATTATTGCTTAGACTCACCATAATCCTTCACACAAGGTTTATTTTCCCCACTGTAAAAGTGTAGAAACTAACACCAGTAAAGAGTATAAGTAAGATTAACTGCTAATTATGTGGGCTCCTTTAGGTATATTATTTATTGCTTGAAAATTGAATGAACTAAATAGTAAGCTGGAGCTCATGCTAGCTTAGGACTTTTCGTGTAGGGCTGGTATTGCTATCTATGTGACCAGACCATCAGACACTCAGGAGTAGAGCTTCATGAGGTTAATAATAACCCAAACTGAAATGGTGCTATAATAAGACTTGAAAGTGGCACTTAATGATTCCTGAATCACATGCCAGCAAATCTGTCACTCCAGATATCACTGTCTGCATTACAAGAAAAGCTGGACAACCTTGTTCACATGTACGGTTTTTATCAAGAGGTTCTGAACCACTTATGAAGACTGTATTTAAAGAAGGAAATATTCAGTGGAGGTAGGACAGTGAACAAATTGGAGTCAACTAAACATATCTCCAATTTTAAAAAATAATTCAGAGAAGATCAATAGAAAACATTTTACTCTGGACAATGGGCCAAAGACATTCCTGAGGAGGAACAATGATAATGGATTAAAAGGCTATCTCCTAAATAAGCAACTCCAACAGTCATTGGTATGCTCAAAGTTGAAGCACTAGTAGCCAGAATTTGCTTTCAGAGGCATTTCACAAGTCCCTGACATCATTTTACAGATAAAAGGTTTGCAAGAGTCAACAAATTGAAAAGAGCTATAATGAAGATTTTGTGTACTCCTTTCCATACATTGTTATAATTTAATAAAAGATTACTTTCTGAAGGGGTCCAAATATTTTCAACCAATGAGAGGCCTTTAGAAACAAAGAACAAGCTAAACAACAGAAATCCTAAATTAGAAAATAAAACTGAAAATGGCACAAAGCAATCTGCATCCTTTTTACATACCAAGCAATAGTAATCCATGAAAACACACTTTATGCAATACTGAAGTATAATGAAATGTTTCTGGTGGTTTCAGAGAGTTCAAATCACCTGTTATTTACCTGAATACACTTGATTTTATTTTCCTTACCACTAAGATATTGATGGAACTTGAAGCCATGTCACATCGTGCTCATCCCTGCTTTGGCTGCTTTATTTCAAATACCCCTTGGTCAGCCCCAGACCTTGAGGAACCACATGAGTAAGAGATGAAGCAGTAACAACTAAGAAATACCACAAAAAGCATGAAAAGACAGCTTACAACTAACTATCCTTTGTAATGACATCGTTACAGAGCTAGGCAATTAGTACTGTGCCCCCAAGCCTTAAAAAACATATCTAAGATAGAAAGATTAAATAAAGATAGTCCTTAAGGAATAATGCTTTCATTTTTAAAATATAACTTATTCCATCAATTGTTTTCAGAACAAAAATTACCTTTTGCTAAACTAATATTATTTGAGAAGCAGTCATTCATGTGGATATAGGTTATCTAATTCTAATCGATATTTCCCAATTCCCCAAATAAGATGCTTCTACCCTCATCTTCAGAATCATGAATACAAAAATGTTATACATGAAAGAGTCTGAAATTCTCCATTAGATGCTAGGAACTAAAAACTATATGATATGATCCTCATCTTCTAACGCATTAAGAATTCTGCATATATTTAAGACAAAATAACAATTCAAGGCAGTGTGTATGTATTAAATATGTGGAACAAGAAATAAAGGTACTCTAAGAGGAAACAAATTAAAGATCTGATTGCTGGGATCTGGGAGGGGGGTGATGTCAAGAAAGATTCTTGGAAGAAGTTGTCTTACATAGACTTACATATTTAAACTCAACCAAAGAGGAAGAACTGAAATTTCCATCACCAATTTCAAACACTGAACCAATTTTATAATTGCAATTTAAACTTCTACACATTGTTACATTTTTGTCTTTCATTTGGATTTGAAGCCTTTGAAAATGAAATAGTGTATTTTTTTCTTAACTAGAATTTAAAAATTTGAAGTGTTTGAAAGGTCATTTTCTCACAGTAACTATAAACTCGAGCAAAATTGTTCTGTAACTTCAGAGCAGTGGTTTGGGTAAAGCCTGCTTTCACAGGCAACTCAGCATCCATTCCCAGAAGAATGTGACTATTCTAGGTATCCTTTAATTCTATCTTGACCTGATGGAATGGTTTCTATTATCTATTGAGATATTTGTAATAAAAAATTTAAAATCTCTCAATTCAGTATATTTTTACTAAAAATGTGTGAATTTAGCTTCCTTAATTTTCAGAGAAAAAGAGACGAACCTCTCTGGCTGTGTGCCCAGAAGTACAGAGATAACAGAATTGGATGCGCAGAGACAGAACTGTTGCTGATTAAACAAAAGCTGAGTCTCCATCATAAGCTTACAGGCAATTGTAGGTTTTTTATTTTGTTTTCCTTTTAAATTCATGTTTTCCAGTTTTATAATCATCAGTACACCTAATGATTCTACTACAAGAACATCAAAAATGGAGTTAGAGACTTTCTAATGCAGGAACCCACTCTGAACCCGAGTTGACATGACAGTGCTTTAAGCTGAGGTCATTTGAAATTTAACAGGTGCAGAAAGAAGCTTCTCAGAGCTTTTCTTACCTGACTAAAAAGCACCTACTTCTAGAAAATGAAGCTGCCAAGAATTACTCCTAGGAGAGACCAAGCGTAAACCCATCATAAATCTCGGGGGGGGGGGAGGGAACCAGTTGCAACTACATAAACATTACCACAAAGTTTATCTCCTGTTTGTTTTCCTGAAACCCACTGCCTTTCCCAAAGAAACCTATTTGCTCTTCTCATAGAAGACTTTTCTCCCCTTTCCTTTAAGTGAGGAGAGCCTTTAACCATAACCATTTAGCGAGAGAGCCGTGTCTTTATTAGCTCTCTGGTGCACGTGATTTTTATTTTCTCTTATTAATCTGTCTTCCCTCCATTTAATTCCCAGGTTTACGTTCACCAATTTAAGAGGGTAGAGGAAACTTTACCCCTCCCAGGCAACAGATATCACAAAAACACTTCAAACACCAGATACGATAAACTTAACTCATGTATCAGGACCCACGAAATGGAGGCGTTTCCAGAGGCCTGATTCACGTCCCAAATCGAAACCTCAGCCAGCGGCACTCGGAACCATCCGTCGGCAAACCTAACACACATCTATCACTTATCCTCCAGCTGGGCTTTAGCTAGATGACCCGGCCCTTGGAAAACAGGGCCTGCTCGCCTCATAACGAAGTCCCCGACCTCCCACCCAATCACGCCACGTTTCTGCCTTGCCCTTCTAACACTCTCTAAACCCCACGCTTGCCCCCCAAATCTCTGGGGAACAGTGCGCCTCCCCTTGTGAGGTACCATACTCCCCCAACCCAGGGATTGCTCTCCCCTGCATAAAGGACATCAAACTCGTTACTACCTTCTTTTAGTTTCGTCACCGGGCAGCGCTGGCGACAAGATGGCACTGAAGACTCCGCGGAAGTCTCAGAAAGGGCTCAGGGAGACAGGCGAAAGTACCCAGACACCCTTTCGGTTCACGGCCTCCTCCGTGGTTCTCCCAGAGGAAGCACTTTATATTGCCTTCCGAGCTCTTCGGAGTTTGTCCTAATCCTTCCGGGTGGAAACCTGGAGCGTGAGACACTCCAGGTGTTTCTTGTGGGACCTAATGGGCCAGAACATGTGTTTGTGGCCCACCTCATCAATGAGGTAGTGCCTCAGGGGTTGCTGACGGGTCTCAGGACCTGTGCAGAGGCAGCCAGAAACACTAAATCTGGTTGAATTAGGATAATTTCAACAAGGGAGAATAATAAGTAAACCTCAATCTAAGAAAGCAATACGGTAGGTACTCGGAAGCCCGGAGGGAAATCCACAGCATAAACCAAGGGCGGGGGCTTAAGGAAATAAATTAAGACAAGAAATTCCTACTGTTTTGACCAGTAGTACATCAAATTCTAAATTCTAAATAGGTGCAAGTCAGACTATTAAAAGCCAATAGGGCTTCTGCCATTATGAAGAAACCCTTGCGAAAGGAATAATAAAAGTATACTAATGAGAATCTTAGAGATCAGAGTGTCAAGATTGGTGGGCGCAGATGGACAACGGAAAACAGTGCAGTCACCACTGTGTCATTTGATAGATATAAACGGTGTTAGAAAATATTAGCTTAATGAAAAGCCGATAAAGGAAATGTTCAACATTTCATGTTTGTGGGCCTGGGCTCTCAGGAAAACTATACTTTAGCAATTACCAAAGGCAAAATGTCTGGACAAAACCTCAAAGCATGGTCTCTATTTCTGTCCCTACCACACATCCCACATCTGGTTTGTTTTAAAAAACAAATCAGAAACAAAAACATTCCAAGCAAAGATAAAAAGAAAAAACAAAACAAAACAAAAAACCTCCCTTCTTTCCATGAGATTAAAGCCATACAGCCTTGTACATGCTAAAAATGTTAAGATGAAGTCTGTAACTTTCTGGAATGTCCTACATCATGATGATTTGTAACTCTTTATGTAAAAAAACATATATAGTGCTGCACCAAATGTTCCTTCCCTAGAGCCCTCTCTTTCTTGTGAAGATTGTGTATCCTGGGAAACAGTCCTGACTTGGGCTCAAATAAAACCCTTTTCTGTTCCTTTTAAATTTCTTTTTAAAAAGGTTTGCTCATTTGGTGGTGACAAAGCAAAAATCTATCATAAAAAAAATCTATCTTGCGTTCCATATATTTTGGTATTCTTTATCTAAGGAAGATAATTCATATAATCAAAACTATGTACCAAAAAAAAAGCACATCTTCCAATTTACATAAACAGGTTTATCCATATAATTCAAAATTTTTTTCCATATTCTTTAAAGAATAAAAAATAGTGGTCAGAGTGGGGATATGTTAGTGACAATATTTTGCATTTTTAAGAGAGTTTTTATTTATTTATTTATTTATTTATTTATTTATTTATTTATTTGTCTATTTATTTATTTTAAAGAGTTATTTATTTAAAGGAGGGCAAAGGGAGAGATCTCCAAGCAGACTCCCCGCTGAGCACTGAGCACCATCCCACAATTCATGAGATCACAACCTGAGCCAAAACCAAGAGTCAGACACTCAAGGGACTGAGCCACACAGGCACCCCTATTTAGTAAATAATAAATTGTTTAATATAAGCAAACTTCAGAAGAACAATCAAATGCTTAAGTTCCTCAAGTCTTTTTCAACATAATAAATTGAATTGGAAGCTAAAATTCTTAATGTGCTAAAACCTTAATTTGTTAAAGTTTTTTTTAATTTTTATTATTGTATTATGTTTATTTCAGGTATATGCTCTTATATCTTTACCAAGGAATTAAGACATTCTCTGTAATGCAATAGTTAAATTTAATATTTGATTTCCTTATTTACTATATATGTATACTCACACAATATTAACATGGTCTTTAGTTACCAACATGAAAGACAAAATTCTCTCTTAACAGAACATTAATCTGGGCGCCTGGGTGGCTCAGTGGGTTAAAGCCGCTGCCTTCAGCTCAGGTCATGATTCCAGGGTCCTGGGATCGAGGCCCACATCGGGCTCTCTGCTCAGCAGGGAGCCTGCTTCCTCCTCTCTCCTCTCTCTCTGCCTGCCTCTCTGCCTACTTGTAATCTCTCTCTTTCTGTGTCAAATGAATAAATAAAAAATCTTTAAAAAACAAAAAAACAAAAAAACAAAAAAAAANCTCTCTCTTTCTGTGTCAAATGAATAAATAAAAAATCTTTAAAAAACAAAAAAACAAAAAAACAAAAAAAAACAGAACATTAATCTAACTCACATGGCGTTTCTTTTTGTTTTAATTTCTTTCTTTTTTTAAGTTTTTATTTATTTATTTGACAGAGATAGAGAGATCACAAGTAGGCAGAGAAGCAGGCAGGGGAGGGGGGGGAATAGCAGACTCCCTGCTGAGCAGAGAGCGCNTTTGACAGAGATAGAGAGATCACAAGTAGGCAGAGAAGCAGGCAGGGGAGGGGGGGGAATAGTAGACTCCCTGCTGAGCAGAGAGCGCATGTGGGGCTTGATCCCAGGACCCTGAGATCATGACCTGAGCTGAAGGCAGAGGCTTAACTCACTGAGCCACCCAGGTGCCCCTTTGTTTTAATTTCTTAACATCAGTTTTTTATTGCACTCACAGCATGAGAATCTCAGCTTAGAAAGGGAGCGAGAGAAAATTGCACATTAAGAGTTTTGTCCTTTACTTTCATGTACCAGGAATCAAAATGTTTTAAGAATTGACCCAGCAGATAGAGCAATTTATAAAAAAGATGCTTCTCAAAGGTTAACTATTTCTTCTCAAGAAAATGCATGCCTGTAAGTACATGGGCAGGATGACTGAGATGGACAGCTTCCCGTAGGTTCCTTGAAAAGCAAGCAACTCATTAAAGAACCCTGGCATTCCTGGTGCAACAGACAACATTCCTGTTCCAAGCACAACAAAGCTGCCATTTTCCCAGGTTTGGTTTGGCTTCACTTTTCCATTGCTGTCCCAGATGGACAGAAATAGCACAACCCAATCAGGATCACAGGTGTTGTTTCCTGTGAGCGCTGGAGAAGGGACAGGACCAGTAACAGGGGATACCTTAGGAAATAAGAAAAACATGCATAAAGGGAAGCATGCTTATTTTGGATAGGATAATAACAACAGCGCAGAGATGGTTTCTTTAACAGTGTTGAACAGCAAGGATACGATTTGCAAATAGATGGCTGAAGTGCAGATGATCTCAGCAGGTCTAAAGTTAATTATACAAAAAAATGTAGATGAATTTACAAAAGGGAAAATATAAATCATGATTGATGTATGGGACAATCACTAAGAAGAACACTAGTTAAGAATTCAAACTTTGATTTCAGTGAAAACATTTCATATTTCTGCAACATAGATATTAAATTTTAACAGCATTTACACTGCTCTTTTACTAATTTGCAAGTCAAATTTCAGCCAATTTTGTAGAAAATAAGTACATAAGATAATAAATGGTTATAAGGAAGGATTTTGTCATCATGTTTCACTTACACAAAATTATAGCTAACCCAGGTTTTTTAAATAAATTATATTGATAAGGTAAATATATAGAGAACCATCAATGTTAAAAACTTTATTCTTTAACTTTGCTAAGGTTTGGAGGATCTTGGTAAGCATCATGCCTTGGTGGAACAGGCACATTTATCATCTAAGTATCTCAAATGCTCTGAGTTTCTTTGTTGGGGGGAGGGAGGAAGTTCCTAGCTTTATTGAGGTATAATTGACAAGTAAAGTTGTATATATTTAAGATGTATAATGTGGTATTTTGATATATATCATGAAAATGATTATCACAGGGAAACTACATTTTTAAGAAATTTTAGTTAACACATAATATTATATTAGTTTCAGGTGTACAACTGAGTTCTTAATTCTAAACAAATATTGGAATGATACTGTCTTTTGTCATTCTGGTTTGGTAAGACTGCTAGGTGAACCCAGTTAATGTTTTAATTTTGAAAGAGAATTGACAATCAAAGGGATCGTCTTAAATTTCCAAAATGTCACAGTCCAACGAACATACCATACAGATAGTGTCTCAGTATCAACTACATTTTTAATAGGAAATTTAAATCTAACATATACCATATTAAAGTATCGGACTCTGAAACTCAAAAGGATATAAATAAAATCCACCTTTGGAGTTGTTTAGTATATTAATGTAAAAAAGAGCAAGAATAAAAGAGGAGAGGAAAAACAAGAAGAAAAAAGAAAGAAGGGCAATATAGAAGAAAGGCAGGAGGGAGAGAGGTATAGGGAGGAAGAAGGCAGAGTACTGGAAGAAAAGATACAAATATTTTTTTGAGGAAACTATTGAAATAATTCTACCAGAATGTTTCTTTCCCTTTGCAATAACTAGCATATGGAGGAAAGGAAAAAAAATCTACTTAAGATTTAAAAGCAAAAATTAAATAACATGGTCCTGCTTCATTACAGGAATAAATTCCAGTCTGACTCAGTGTTCCTTCTGTTAATAGTTAATACAAATAATGCCAGGATTTTCCCACACAGAATAGGGAGAAACAGCTGCCATGGAGTTCAATCATCCTCATTAGTACACACTTGATGACTTTGGAATATCCCAAGAGCCTAGATAGACATTGCCGACTAATGTCCCATCATAGTCAAGTTCTTCTGGCCTCAGCTGACCTTCAGATACTTCACTGCTTGCCCAACATCTGCCAAATGTCTCTGCCTTTATACGTTTCAGGCCCTGCTCTCTCCTGATTGGCTTGTCACACTACCATCCAGGTCATGCGAAAATATTTTATGAAAGCCAAGATGTTTCAGATAAATTCATCTTTTGGCCGGATTCTTCCCAGGAATAAGAAAATCAATATCAGTGACATCATTCAAGATTGAGGAGTGCATCAAATATTTAAAACTGAATATTGGCATATGATTCGTAGTTATTATGTACATGTCTTAGAATTTCAAATTCTCAAAGTCAAATATTCTAACCTACTGTTTCTTTAAATATGCTCAATGAGAAAAATGTAGTAACTCTTCTTATATCCTATATAGTTCTAGACTAACTGATGACATGAAGGCAAAAAGTAATGTAAAATGACGCAAAAGGAGGCAAAAATAAAATAAAATAGACTCTAACTGAAGGGGATAGAAGAAATATATGGTATCAGACATAGAAGATTTGCAGATCATTATAATTTCATCTCTGAATTTGACTTCAGTTGTGCTGCTAATTAAGGCTAAAAATGAAAACTAATTGGTATACACAGTTTTTATTAAATTTTTGTGAAATCATATTGTTTGGACCTCACTAGCAGAAAAATATTTCACTGTAGCTTTGTTAAGAACAAAATTGTCATTCATTCAAACTGACATTTTAAAATAAAGAATTACCATAAATTCTAAAGGCATAACAACCCTGAGGATATTTCTACATGTAGGACTTGTGTGATAACATACACTATGTATTTTTATTCCTGCAGATCTAATTTAATATAGACTAAATCTGTAATTCTAATATAGAGGAATGGATANTTTCTACATGTAGGACTTGTGTGATAACATACACTATGTATTTTTATTCCTGCAGATCTAATTTAATATAGACTAAATCTGTAATTCTAATATAGAGGAATGGATGGTTAACATATCCATCTCTCAAATATTAAGTTTCTTTAAAATCAAAGGTCTTTCTTTAACAC
>LNAC01000719.1:127799-306966 GCA_002007465.1 Ailurus styani | reverse complement strand
TCTCCTACTCCCCCTGCTTGTGTTCCCTCTCTCGCTGTGTCTCTCTCTGTCAAATAAATTTTAAAAAAATCTTTAAAAAAAATAATAGCATACAATTTTCATGGCCCTAAAAGTCCTCTGTGCTTTGCCTGTTCATCTATCCCTGCCTCCTACCCCTGACAACTGCTGATCTTTTTGTTGTCTAGATACTTTTGTATTTTCCAGAGGCCACATAATTGGGATTGTACAGTATGTAGCCTTTTCACATAGATTTTTTTTTTCTCTTAGCAATTTATATTTAAGGTAGTTTCATGTCTTCTCATGGCTTGATAGCTGATTTCTTTTCAGTGCTGAGTAATATTCCATTCTCTGGATCTATCACAATTCATCCATTTACCTACTGAAGAACATCATGGTTGCTTCCAAGGTTGAGAAATTATGAATAAAGCTGCTATAAACATCCATGTGCAAGTTTTTGTAGGGACATGTTTTTATCTCTTTAGGGTAGATAACAGGCAGTGTGATTGCTGGATCCATAATAAAAATATGTTTAGTTTTGTAAGAAATCATCAAACTGTCTTACATAGAATTGGTATCATTTTACAGTCCCACCAGCAATGAATGAGAGTTCCTGTTGTTCCACATCCTTACAATTGGAGTTGTCAGCATTCCAGATTCTAGCCATTCTAATGTGTATATAATGGTATCTCATTGTTGCTTTGGTTTGCATTCTCCTTATTGACATATGATGAGGAGCACCTTTTCATATGCTTATTTGCCATCTATATATTTTCTTTGGTGAGGTGTCTGTTAAGGTCATTGACCTACTTTATAATTGCATTGTTTTCTTGATTTAAATGTTCTTTGTAAATATTGGATTACAGTCTTTGATCAGATGTGTCTCTTCCAAATACAGTCTTCGAATCAGAGGCTTGCCTTTTCATTTCTTTGACATTGTCTTTTGAAGAGTAGTTGTTTATAATATTAATGAAATTCAGCTTTTCTACTATTTCTATTATGGATTATTATCTTTGGTGTTGTATCTAAAAAAAGTCTCACCACACCCAATGTCATCTAGGTTTTCTCCTATGGTATCTTCTAGGAATTTTATAATTTTGCATTTCATATTTAGGTCTTTCATTCATTTTGAGTTAATTTTTTTTGAAGAGTTTAAGATCTGTGTCTTTTTTCTTTCTTTCTTTCTTTTTTTTTGCATTTTTTAATTCACTTTTTTGCATGTGGATGTTCAGTTGTTCCAGCACTACTTGAAGAGACTATCTGCTCCATTGTATTGCCTTTGCTCCTTTGTCAAAGGTCAATTAACTATATTTCTGTGGACCTATTTCTAGGTTTTCTATTTTATTCCACTGATCTATTGTTTGTCTATTCTTTTACCAGTACTACCCTGCCTTAAAAACTGTAGCTTTATATTAAGTTTCGAAGTTGAGAAATGTCAGTTCTCCAATTTTTTGCTTCTCTTTCAATATTGTATTGGTTAATCTGGATCTTTTGTCTCTCCATATGAACTTTATAATCAGTTTGTTGATATCCACAAAATAACATCTTTGGATTTTGATTGGGATTGCATTGAAACTATCCATCAGGCTGGGAAATTGGACATTTGACACTAGAGTCTTTCTATTCATGATCATGGAATATCTCTTCATTTATTTAGTTTTTCATTGATTTCATTTATCAGAGATTTAGTTTTCCTCATATAGACCTTAAACATATTATATTAGATTTAACCTAAGTATTTCATTTTGGGGGTTATCAATGTAAATGGTATTGTGTTTTTCTTTCTTATTCCACTTATCCATTGCTGATTTTTGGACAGCAATTTACTTTTACATATTGACTTTTTATCCTGACACCTTGATGTAGTCACTCATTAATGTCAAGAGATTTTTTTGTAAATTAGTTGAAATTTTCTACATAGACAGTCATGTCATCTAAAACAAAGGTTGGCAGTTTTACTTCTTCCTTCTCAATTTGTATAATTCTTATTTCCTTTTCTTGTGTTATTACATGAGCAAAAACTCCTAGCATAATGTTGAAAAGGAGTAGTGAGAGGGAAAACCCTTGCTTTTACCAGAACTTAATGGAAAAGCTTCAAGTTTCTCACTATTGGTATATTAGCTGTAAGGTATTTTGTAGATCTTCTTTATCAAGTTATGGATGTCAACTTCTGTTTCTAGTTTATTTCTAGTTTTTATCATGAATGGGTAGCAGATTTTATCAATTGGCTTTCTTGTATCTATTAATATGATTCTGTGGGGTTTTTTTAATCTGTTAACAGATTACATAATTCATTTCTGAATGTGAAACCAGGCTGGCTTGGGGGTAAATCCCACGTGACTGTGGTTTATAATTCTTTTTACCCTTTTGGGGGTTCAATTTGATAATATTTTATTGGAAATTTTCACATCTTTGTTCATGAGAGATATTGGTCCGTAGTTTTCTTTCCATGTAATGTCTACGTCTGGTTTTGCTATTTGAGCAATGCTGGGTTTACAGATTTATAGAATGGATTCAGAGATTTTTCCTCTAGGAAATCCATTTGGGTCTGACACTTCCTATTTTAGAAGGTTATTAATTACTAATTCAATTTCTTTAATATATGCCTTATAAATTGCTTCTTCTTGTGTAAGTTCTGGCAGATTGTGTCTTTCAAGAAATTGTTGTCTTTTATCTAGGTGAACAAATTTGGGGCCTTGATGGATTCTTGGTCACATATATCCATTTCTTATTTAATCTGAATTACACCACACCAAAAAAAAGTAACTCTATTTACTTAGTGTTTATTGCTTTCCTAATGATATAAATTTCCATTCATTTCACAACTTTTTGGGGTAAATTTTCAAATATTTCCACATAATTTAATGGTTCCACTTTACTTATTTCTGTCTTAATAATAAATAATTGATGAAAAGCAGTATTCCAGAAATATATGCACATTGTATCTTGGGCATATTTGATAATCTTTCTAGAAACTCACCTGCATATTCTTATAATTCCTGATTAGTGCCACTGATCAAGAGAGCTGATATAAGTACAGATATCTCTTGCTTTTTGAGAATTCACATTACACCACTTTGCTTTTACGAAATACTTACATTAGTACTTGTTTTCACCAACTGAATGAAATCCAAAGAGGATTTTCACTTTTTACAAAAAAAGGTGAAAGTGAAAATAGCATTCAGCATTTGTCTTGCAGCAAGCCTTTATACTCCATAACAGGCAGCATACACCCAGAGCAGCAAGAGTGACACCCCCAAGCTTCTTCCCCAGTAACTACACTCAGCATCCTAGCATCAATCTGCCATACTTTTGAATTTATTTTTTGTATCCTTTGGTAAGATGTTCCCTAAGGTATCAGAAGAACCTACAAGAAGTTACATTTTATATCTGGAAACATTCAAAATGTTCTATATAAATTAATGATAATTGTGTGTTCACTTTATACCATTTTGTTTTATGAAAGACTTAATAGGAATGCTCTACTTTGGATAGCAGGGAAAATTATACCCGGACTGCACCTCAGAGCATCAAAGAATTGAGAAATATGAAAGTGAGGTTTAGATACATGAGAATAGACTGAAAATTTCCTATACATCTTGAAATAAAATAAAGACAGAATAAGGCAGAAGCAGTATGTTAAGGGATAATGTTAAAGGTGATTTTTTTGAAGTGATGAAGGTATAAATCTTCAAATTTGAGATGTCCAAAGAAACCCCATACCTACATATAGCAAACTGAAACTGAAAATACAAAAGACAAGGAAAATGCCCAAATGTATCCAAGAAATATTGTAAGTTATTCTACAAAGGAACAATAGCTAAACTGACAGGTGTGTCCTAAATATGAATAGCAAAAGTCTAAAGTCATTAAATAATAACTTCACTGTGCTAAAGGAAAAAAAACTTTTAATCTGCAATTGTTTATTAAAAAAGTAGCTTTTAAAGAAAACAATAAAGGGAAACAGGACAATTTTATAAAAGTAAAATGGTGATAATTTCCAAAGATCATTTTCTAACTAAAAAAAATTCCAAAAAAATAATTTAGATACATGGAAGGTGTCAGAAGAAATGATCATGTATAAAATATGCTAATTTTGTTTTTTTAAAGTAGATATTAATGGCTTACTTAAAAATAGAGTGAAAGTATTAGATAACAATCATTAATGTTGAATAGTAAATAAAATATTCTAAGAATCATTTAGTGTAATGGCAAAAGCACTGATGAAATTTAGAAATGTTTTAGTTAAATGTACAAGTAAAATATGGGTAATCTATAGCAGATGGAAAAATATAATAAGTAAAAAAACCCTAATCAATCTAAAATATGTGACAAAAATGAGAAGAAATTAACAAAAATATATCACTAGGTCCAATAATTGTAAATAAACTAAACTTTCTGGCTAAAAGGCAAAGACTATGAAGAGGTATAAAAGCTAAAATCAGCAAAATGCACATACAGGAAATATTCCTAAACCATAGAAACACAAAGTATGGATAGAAAAAGATGGAAAGCAGAAAAAGGAAATCACCCAAAGAAAGCTGATTAGCTTTTTTGATATCGAATCTAAAAACTCTTTAAAGCAAAAATGAATTACTAGGCTACAATTACTAGACAAAGAAAATCACTTTCATCTAATTAAAGGATTTATTCACTAGGAGTATATAATAGTCCCAAACTTTAATGAACATAGACTTTTTAAGACATATTAAGGAAAAATTGCCATAATTATTATGAAAAATGGACAAATTTCCCCCTGATAGTTCATGATTTTTTACATGTAACTCAGTACATGGTGGTAGATCAGGCAGAAAAATATCCAATATGTCTATGGAACAGAAGAATCATATCAGTGTACAACGTAAGTATAAAACTTGATTTAATGGACATTTGTAGAACTCTGAACCCACTAACTATAGAATGCATGTCATTTTCTAATCTATATGGAGAGGGATATATCAGAAATAGGGACTGAATAAATTTCCAAAGATTAAACCATGCAGATCATATTCTTTGTCCTTAAAACAAGTAAATAAAACTTAATTACCAAAACTTCTTTTTAAAAGATTTAGGGATTAAAAGATAGAAACATTATAGATATCTCTAGTTTCAAAAAGTAAGCCAAGATGAAAATAAAATATATAAAAATAGAATTTTAATGAAAATATGTATCAAAACTTGCAGGATACAAGTTTTACTTACTGTAAAATTGTATTACCCTAAAGTTTATATTAGAGAAAAGAAATCCTGAAAACAGAAATTTGTACTTCTAATTAGACAGCTAAAAAGTAATCAAATATTAGTCAAAAAATGTTTAAAGACTATAACAGCAGAGATTAATGAAACAGAAAACAACATAAAGTAAAAGATTAAATTAGCCAAAAGTTAATTATCTAAATAATAAAAAAATTGTCAATATTATTCAAGAAAAAAAGAGAAACAGCAAATGTTAGCAATATTAAGACAAAAACAAGTTTAAAAATATAGGAATTACAGATTTAAAAGATAATTTGGTATATTTTTAAAAAGCCATTCCATTAAATTTGACAATTTAAAATTTAAAATGTCATAGAAAATGAAAATTACTGAGTAATGAAGAAATGGGAAAATTAAATAATCTTATAAACATTAGCAATATTGAATCTTTAGTGAAATAACTTCTCACTAAGAAAACAGGCCCAGATGGTTTTTCAGGTCATCTCTAGTGAACACTTAAAACACAACTAACATTTTCAACTTTATACTAATACATCATAAGAAATAGAAATTGGTAAACTCTACAAAAACTCTACCACTTATTTATAAACTTATAACTTTGAATACATAAGCCAAAGAAGATGAGTATGACAGGAAAAGAAAAACTAAACCAACTTGGAAATAAATATGTTTGTATATATTTGTTTTATATAGATATAAATTTATATCTATATATCTATATATAGATATATATTTATATAGAATGTCATATTTATTCTAGAGATCACTTTTTACCACAAAGGACACCAAATTATATCAAAAGCTTAATCTTTATTAATTTATTTTACGTGTACTTTTTCCAAAAAAAAGACATTTATCCTCAAATATTTTGTCAGTTTTATTTTTAAATGTCATACAACAAATCCATAAACTATCTCACAAATGAATGCAGATTATAATGAATAAAAATATATACTACATAATCAGAAATGTTACAGAGCATAAATCACAGACTTAAAAAATTCGTGATGATTAGTGAAATAGCACATTTGACTAATATTCTAGGGTAAGGTCACGATTCAAGAGCTCAGTACTTTTTTCTCATTTTGTAAAGTCAGCTAAAGAAACATTTGATTTGAAATTACTTGACAAAACATTGGAAATTCATCTTCATAAGTTACGCTTTTAGAAAAAAATAGATATACTAATACATATAATACATATATACATAACAATGTGTATTTTGTTTATAAAATGTTTCTTTGGTGTTGTTCTCTGTTTTACACTAGCTTATATAGACTCCGCATGTTAAAATACAGTAGATTCATCTAAATCTATAGCAGAGCTATAATTGGAAACAAGTTTAGATAGAATAAGCCAGAAATACAAATTAGCAGAAAATATGAAACCAAAAGTACATGTATTTGAAAGTCACTACATATGACTACTCAATACCTATGTATATGATCAGTATTTTAAAGAACTAACTTATTAAACTACTTAAATGTATTTTAGCATTTATTGTACAAGTTATTTCACTTCAAAGTTTTGTCAATAATGAATAGATCTTTGATTATACATTTTTTAAAACAGTGACACAGGAGCAACTGTTATTTCTTCTCTGATTTCAAATGGTCAATTAAAATTTGATTTTATTAATGTTTTTATTATAGTACTGTGATTAAAAATTAATATATATTATGAAAATTGAATTTTTGAGAACTAAATTAGGATTTAAAAATATATTTTAGCTTATAATTTCTATTGATTTCAAACACATACAACCCTACAAATACAATTTCATTAATTCCTAAAAACTGAAATATATAACTAAATTACTAAAATTTCAGCTAAAAACAGATTTTAATTTTTTCTACACTTATTACTTTTATGTTTCTTTCCATTTGCCACATATAATTACTACCATTTCATTGTAAATGTTCTCATTTCTGTTATGTTTACCATACTGCAAAATATTTCCTTATATTGGTTATCTTATGAACTAAAACAGGAATGACAAGTATCTAACTATTTCACCACAATTCTGCCCAGCTGTACCAGGGCATTGCATTCTTTCCCAGTGAACCCAACATTTCTGCAAGGCTTCTGTCTGTGCTTTAGCTCTGGCAAAGTTGGACCAAAGTAATGGAGACAATCAGGATCAGAGTCAGCATCCCAGGTAGAGAGCATATTAAATACTCCAGAATCTTTCCAGGGACTTCCTCTCAGGATTACTGATAACTATCTCAACCTTGGAAGCTCTTTGCCAGTCAGGACCCTATTCCAGTGAATACTAAGGACTGGAGACTTCGGTCCTGTCCCAGATCTAGGGCAACTTTGCCAGAGAAACTACTAGCTGAAATCCCACACCTCAGGCTACTCTTGTCTCAATGTATACTCTTAAGATCACTAAAGCAAACTTGAAGCCTGATATGTAGGTAAGTGAAAATTTTAAAGTAGCTAGAACTGTTAAGTACCTACCTTATAGTCAATATCTTCTTCAAAACATGGCTAGGATTAATATACTTTAGAATGTAATGCTTTCTGAAACAGTGGTTTCTAAATCTCACACACTAAAACACACACATACCACAAAATAAATTTAATGAGAGAATAAAATAGAGCAGGCAACTTTTTGTCAGGTAAGGATAGTTAAACAAAATGAAATAAAACTAATCAAGTATCAAAAATGATGACCATAGCTTCATAAAATAAATAACTTCAACATATAATGGGGGGAAAAAAGAGAATGACTTCATCTCAGAATACTGGACAACTGGTAGATTAATATTGATCTATATAAATGTTCATTTTGCTAAGACCTGGTGAAAATTCATCACTTGTCTATGGATATAGTTGACATAAAAACAAAGGAACTCTCAGATAAGATTAATGCAAGTGGTATTCACTCAAAGGAAACAACTTTTGGGACTTCAAAGTTTCCACACACTACTCTCTCAATTCCTCTCCCATTTCACTTTATCTCAATTCAAAGAACTAAAACCACATTAATTTCAACCTAACTACTCAGCACTTTCAACTCTCCAAGCTGAATGAAATAGTTACAAATGGGTAATCTCATTGAATAATCCATCAATGCTTAGGGAATCAGCACAGTATATGATCAAAGGACACAATTCATTTAGTCAACTAACTGTTTCCAAGTTTTGTTTATGTTTATACGAGGATATGTTCTTAATGTCTATTCTTAAGTCATTGGGAAATAGCTTCCCTTTGAACCTATCAATTCTATTTTTGGATATTGATGATAATGACAAAGTCAAAACAGCATAACAACCAGACTTTTGAGGTTCATACCACACAACCCAAAGAGTCTGGAGACATCCTGAGATTTCATCAACCTGAGAGTAGCAACATATGAACACCACTATAGGGATAATAGCTGCCTTCTGACAATACTTAGCATCTTAATGCATTATTTGTCCTACAAAGTATCTACAAAATTTTCCCAAATTAGGAGATGAATAGTCTAAATAGACTTAAACACTTCTTAATTAGATGCTATATTTATGCTCTCAAAACTATACCAACAAGCAGCAAAAAATGCACATCTTTCTCCTTTTTTAAAAGGTTTATTCATGGAGGGGAGAAGAGGGAGAGGGAGAAAGAAAGAGTGCCAAGCAGACTTCCTGATGAGCACAGAGCCCAACAGGAGGATCTATCCCAGGACCCCGAGATCATGACCTGAGCCAAAACAAGAGTTGGATGCCCAATCAACTGAGCCACCCAGGCACTGCAAGCATGTACATCTTAATATCATTAGTAATTTTTTGATTGTTTCCTCACTAAAATATATGTGCTTGATGAAAACAAACTGGGAATCCTAAGACAAAGCAGATATAAGTTAAATTAGGGATGCACTAAAGAGTAAACATGTAAAGAAAAGGATCAAATAGTATAAGAAATTAACAAAAATATCTTATTAACTGTTGGGAGTCAGGAGGTCTTTTTAATAAGGCAGAAATCCTGGGAACTAAAAAGAAACAGAAAGCATATTTGATGATGTATGAATAAACTGTATATGTTTGTAAATAACCAGATACACAATAAATGCGATCAGAAGAGAAAACATAGAATGGGGGAAATTTTACAACACATGCTCAAAACAGGGAATATCTTGTTACTATATCAAAAGCTCCCACAAATTAATAAGAAAAAGACATTCTTTTTTTTTTTTTTTAAGATTTTATTTATTTATTTCACAGAGGGAGAGAGATCACAAGGAGGCAGAGAGAGAGAGGGGGAAGCAGGCTCCCCGCTGAGCAGGGAGCCCGATGCGGGCCTCGATCCCAGGACCCTGAGATCATGACCTGAGCCAAAAGCAGAGGCATTAACCCACTGAGCCACCCAGGCGCCCAGAAAAAGACATTCTAATAGAAAAAAGCATGTGAACAATCTACAGAAAAGAACTCAGATCTCTAGTGGATATATAAATAGGTGTGCAACCTCTCTAATATTCAGTAAAATGTTCATTAAGATGACAACAAAATACCATTTTTGCACATCATATAAATTAGGTTTATAAAAAGTTAATATTGAATGTTGGTGAGGAAGCTGGGAATTGACATTTTAATACATTAACTGTAGAAGTGTGAAATACTACAGGCACTTAGAAAATCACCCAAAATAACTTTCAAAAAAATCTTTTAAAAACAAATTTTAACATAGTAACACCATCTTTTGGAAACTATTCTACAAATATAAAATAACAGTGTGAAGTCATCTATATTTAAGGATATTTATTACATCTTTCTTTATAGTGGCAAAAATAGAAAGCCATCTGAATATTTATCAAGAGAGAATCAAACAATTACATTAATGGTACAAGTGTGCTATGAAATAGTATACAGGTATCTTAAAAATGCTTTTAAAACTTTTATTTATATAGGGGCATCTAGGTGGCTCAGTTTGTTAAGCATCTGATTTTGGCTCAGATCATGATCTCAGGGTCCTAGGATGGAGACCATGTAGGGCTCTGCGCTCAGCAAGGAGTCTGCTTGTCCCTCTGTCCCCCCACCCCCCACATTTGTATAATAGGAAAATAGATACAAGTTGCAAAGGCATGTATACTGTGTTTATATGTTTGTAACAGCTACTAAAACTTCAACACAGTATTAGGTCATTATGGAGTAGATAATAAAATATATATAGATTGACTATAATAATCATATAAGTTCTAATATTTAAAGAGATTAAAACATAAAATTTAGGGGCGCCTGGGTGGCTCAATGGGTTAAGCCTCTGCCTTCGGCTCAGGTCATGACCTCAGGGTCCTGGGATCGAGCCCCGCATTGGGCTCCCTGCTCGGCGGGGAGCCTGCTTCTTCCTCTCTCTCTGCCTGCCTCTCTGCCTACTTGTGATCTCTCTCTCTGTTAAAATAAATAAATAAAAATCTTTAAAAAAAAAACATAAAATTTAAAATGCATGATCCCAATGTAATAATTAAATAATTTTCCTATTTATATTATGATAGTATATTGGAACTCTGCCTCAGAAGAATTGGCTGAAACTCTTACAATGGATCCAGGACATCATTAGGGCCCCCAGCAGGAGACATGCCTAGGAGTTAGGGTGTTTCCATAGAAACCCCTTAGACTTGTGAGTATTGACTGAGTCTAGGGTTTGGCACTCTACCTTGAATGAACCTTACCACTGTCCCTGTAATGGTAAGGACTTTTGTCTTACAGGAAAGCTCATGTTCAACCAAGAGAGATATATAAAATCAGAATAATTTAAAACATAATTTTAATCAGAATAAAATCAAAACTGTAATGTATGTATTTATCATGAAAAATAACAACAGTGGACTAGAGAAATTGAAATCCATAGGTTTCTTGTAAGAAGACCTAAGTGGGAAGTCAAAGCATAGTCAAAAAATTGCTTGATATCTAAATAACTAGCTATTTAAATGTATCAAGGTGAGAACATCCATTGATAAAAGTGCCTTCTGTTTTGCAACACTTGAATGAGCCAACTTTTCCCTTTGCAATACTCATTTCAGGGTGTTTTCATGGCTAATGAACTCTTGTTCACAACTACACTTCCCCCCTTTGGGTATGCTAATACATTCAATCAAGTTATAGGCCCAGTATTTCCATGGTAAGAACAATTTTGCCTCTTTTAGGTGATTTCATATCCACACACTGATTCATTAGGCATTTATCTTGCAATTTAACTAAAAAAAAAGCCATTTATATCCTCCATTTTCCCATTCTTATAGGCATTTTATTATAGTTCTCCACATACTGACAATAGGCTATATTACTACTCTTCAGAGAGTATTGCTTAACATATGCACCTGTAGTTTTAGTTTGATTTCTGGATCATGCCAGTCTTATTCAGACACATTCAGCTCTTGTATCTTCTAACTGTAAAACATGAAACATTATTACAATGAAGAAATGTTATAATGCAGCACTATTTCACTAGTATTCACAGAATATACGAAAAGTGATTCACAACATTGCATCCAAAATACTTGTGTTGTTCCCTTGACTCACTAAATCTAGACTATGTAAGTGTCAGCAAAGGATCTATTTTCAAAGATATAAAACAGAGCCTCTGAATGAAGAAGCAAACAACATTTTTAAAATGTGGCTATATACTTTGAAGAAGTAAAAAAAATTTATTCTTCCATTTTAAATATGTAACAGAGTTTTGAGTGGAACATTTTCTGTTGTTCCAAAACTGTCAAACAAATTCAAATAACCACCTCACGTTCTAAGTCAAGTCTTGGAACAAACAAAATATTGGGTCTTTGCATGCATGTTGACTTTCTATGTGGTTTGCTGGGTCCAAGTGGGAGATAACTAGCCCTCTCTTAATCTCTTTTCTCTCATTGAAAACAGAAGGAAAAAGCCAGTGCATTTCTTATTAAACCGAGAATTTGTGATTTTGATTCAACCCACTTCTCTCCTCTTCGTTCAAATTATATAGATTAGGAAATGTGGGGCTGGCGGGCTGACGGTAGCTGATTCTTCCATCTCTTGGTAAATTTTAGCAGATGGTATTATAGTTTTTGGCAGCTCTCTTATGTATATTTTAGTCCTCAGTTTTAGAACCTAGTTGCCAATTTGGTGTTAATAAGACAAACCCTATTCCCATAAAATAAACTGTGTTAGTCTTATAACAACTTATAGCTTACAATTCCTTAAAGTCAAAAAGTATATCACTGCGTAAACCAATGACGCCATGCCACAGGGTAGTCATGAATGGGGGACAAGTCACTGTTGCCTTTCTATTCAAAATATTTAACTCAGGGCTGCACTGATGATCAGATATTCCAAACAATAGTAATATAACATGGCCTGCCAATAAGGTTATGATTTTGATAACAGTGGACCAAATATTTGAGTTATGAGCATATTAGAAAATTAAAAAGTATATTATGGATTCATTACCCTGAAAGTGAACTTTAGGTAATGATGTCACATTAACTTAATAAAAAGACAATACTATGTAAAAGATGCAGATAAAATACCACAGAACCTAGTTTAACAATACAAGACCAATAAATTGTACAAGTTAGTAAAGATGGGTAATTACTCTCACAGTGAGTATACACTGTCTTGAAGACAGTCAATTTCCTCCCAGTGGTTAGTATAGTCCGGAGGGAGGGCAGAATCCCGGTTGAGAAGTGAAGAAGCTGTAGGCTTACCATCTCATACACTGCTTGCTCAGGGCTGACCATATCCATTCATTACCCAACACGTAATGTAATATTGCCTGGCACAGTTATACATTGTGTTCCATTTCTAGCTGTTCCATGGCCAATCTCAGCAGGTTATTTTCTATGCATATTAGTGTGTTCTTTCTGAATATGCTTCAGGTATTTCTGAGACAGTGGCAGTTAGTTAGACGTGAGCTAGGGACAGGGGCAACCATATATAGGTTATACATTAGAAGCTTGGGGGCACAACATCCTGACCTTGTGGCTTCCAAAACTCCAGGCCTAACAGACCAGGAGGCACAGGTGCAGAACATGAGCTCTCCCCTTCCACTTCTGCCCCAGGGTAACCCCAACACTCATAATGCCATTTGCATTGAGGCTTTAGCCCCACACCCATGGGGGAAGGCTGCCATGACGGTTCCAGTAAGAACCTGGTAGGGTCAAAAACTCCCTCTCCCAATGGTAGGAAGAGTCCCTTAGATGACTGGAAACAATCTCAGGCAGAGACCACTCTAGCTATGACCCATAACCTATGCACACATGAAATGAAAAGACACCCCTGACCTTTGTGCTGTGGCCACTTCTGGGCCTGCGTACACTCCCTTCTTGAGAGTGTATGTACCTTTTTTTGCTCCTTCAGTAAAGCTTCTCTGTTGCTTCACTGTCACTGTCTCTCAACTGAATTCTTTCCTACCAGAAGACAGGAACCGAGGACCTGACTCAGCTCAGTAACATTTCTCCCTCTAAGTTATAAAGATTTGATCCAGGCAAGGATCAAATCTTTATCTTTTGTGCACTGCTAAGTGTCTGGCACAGTGCTTGGATACACGACAAATGTTCAAACATGTAATTAAAGAGCAGGGTAGAACACATTTCATGTTCAAATTAAAGAATTCGATAGAAATATGAATTTTTGCCTCTTTCTGTATTAAGAGTTCAAAAACATGAACTTAGAAAATGAAACAAAACAAGAACCTCAGTATGGCCTTATCCTTTCCCCCTCAAAGAAAGTAACCCCAGCTACGTCAATAGAGAGAGTTGAATCCAGCTTTGAGTAGGAACACTCCCTTCTATCAAGCAAGGTTGTGAGTGTTTGGGGAAAGAGAAGTTGATTGTACCACAAGAAAAAGTAAGGAGAACAGGGACAAAAACCAAGTATCCTGGAAGCAATTCAAGTTCCTTAATGGACCATTAGCAAGCACTCAGTGAAGAAGTGCTCCACATTTGGGTGGATGGCACTGTTTTGATCAGTGGCTGAAATCAAACGGAGAGATCAATTCAGGCACTGCAGGGCCCCGGAGCAAACTGATTGGGCCTTTTTAATTTATTTGTTCATATATAAGTGCTTCTCTGTTCTTATGTGTGCAGCTTCTGCAAGATGTGAAAATTCCCAGATCTCTGATCCTTTCTTAAAAATATTTTTCTATGGAAAAGCGGTGTGGTGAGGGGTGGTAGGGAGAACAGCATGACAGTCCACATTGTTCTGTAACTAGGCTGTGCATAATATCGTTATGCTTCCATTAGTAAAGGCATAGTGCCTCCTCAACGCAAATAATCAGTTTTGCAAGGTGAGCAAGAGCAAATATCATTAAGTATTTTACTCACTGCCTTTAATCCATTATAGATGACACTTGGAAGAAAAGCATTAAATATGTTGCCACCTCATAAGGATGCTAATTTTAATGTATAAGACATTAAGGCATCACATTCAGCCTAACTTTGTAAGCAAAGCATTAAAGTTTTAATAAGCCATTTGATTTGCCTTGTATGAAGCTACATAGGAATGAAAACTTCTTTATAAAATTTATCAGATTGCATTTTAAAATCTGATGATGTACGTTGATCCAATTATTTTTTTCTACTTCTTTCCACCAAGGCTGTATCTAATGATAGCAAAGACTTTTTAAAAGGCATTTCTGCATTTGTTTGAAATAAAAACAAGGCTTCTGAGATTGCTCCATTGTGGAGAAGGGGAAGAGGGAAGGAGCTTCCATCGGCCACAGAAGGCTGCGGGTTTGTCAAGGGACAGCATTGACAGTGTTCTCTTTTCTGTGCACAGAATGCGTAGACTCATCCCCTTTATAAGAATAATCCTAGGACTTATCAACATTTAAGTTCCTGAATGAATAAGATGTGTTAAAAAATACCATATTTGATATTTCCTAGCTGGCTGAGATACAAACTGCAAAAGTTTCTGTCATGATAAATGAGTCATGATAAAACAAAGAAAATTATTTATTCTTCCCTCCTAATATACTGGCTCTGAGAAATTTAAAGAGATGACATAAATGCTAAACTTCACTGATGAGACTAAGAAAGAAATAGAGAGAATACTAACTGTTTAAATGGAAAAATATTTTGGAAAGATTATCCTCAAATTCATCTATCAACACCATCCTCAACAACATCACCATCATCACCATCGTCATCATCATCATCAAACGAGCTATCCCCTAGCTCTAGAAGAGGGACTCTTCTTCCCTCCATAGTCAGGCTTTTTAAAAGCAGAACCTGTACTGGTAGTCTTGACTTTCCCTCATCATTTTTATTCCTTAACCCTCTCCATGTGGTTTTTGTTTCTTCTTAATGTAACTGCTTCCACCAAGGTCACTCTCAACTTCCTGTTTTGCAAACTCTGTGAATGCATTCAATTCTAATGTTCATCATCACCAACAATTCGCATAGTTAACCCTCTTTCCTACCTGAACTCCTTCCTCCTTGTCAAGGCTCATTACTGACTTTTTTTGTTTTCACTTCTCTCTTCTTGCACGTTCTTTCTCTGACTCAGGTTTTGGTCTTCCTTTCTCCAACCTACCCTTTAAAGCTGGGATTTCTTAACTTTTGTCCTCAGATGTGTCTCTCTTGTTCTGTTTCTCCCTTATTTTTCCTGGGTGATCTCAGGTACAGAAATACCTATAAAGATTTTCCACACATCCTACACCTCACCACAGCCAAGATAAACTCTGTCTACTTCTTCTGAACCATGTACTGGCCCAGAATTTGATCTCTTAAGTTTGCAACCAAAAACCCAAGAATCAACCTGAAAAGGCAGTTTTAAAATTATTATATGTACTAATATTTTAAGGTGGAAACTTTTCAGGTACTTTTTCAGCTCTGAGAGGGATATAGTCCATGTAATAAATAAATAAATAAATAAATAAATAAATACTTTAGACGAAGATTATAGCAATGAGATACCTTATATCTTATAAGGAAGAAGATATTGATCAGATACTCCTGAGAAAACTAATGACTAGAAATACTGCTTTACTCTTGACCTCGAACTATTGTATGTAAAATGAATAAATACAAACAGAGGATTAGGGTTGAAATGGGCACCTATTCCTTTAAAAAGAAAAGCCTTCAATACATAGACCAAAAAGCTACTGTGTAAAAAGATTGATTTTACTACACATGACTGATTTGTCTAGAGTATGAAGATTTATTATCATAAGAAGTTATTATTTCAGGAAACTGAAGATAAAATCAATACTTTGGAGATCATTAAATCTTGGCATGAATTGAGCACTGAAGGCAGGATATTTTATTGGGGCATTGGGGCATTTATATTTTGGGAACTCTGGAGGTCATTTTGCTAACATTCATTTCATTTCGGTCTAAACAAAGGAAAACAAATTATCTTTTTGGATTATCTCTGCTGAATGTTTTAACAATGTGTGCTACTCAACATTTGATTACAAAGTTTTGTTTTGCTCTATAACTGTGATCAATAAAACCAAGGCAGTTGAGAAATGAAGTAATAAAGGATTATAGTCAATGTAATAATTCTAGAACAAAAACAATTCAGCCAAAGAAAGTATAAAAGAATTGGGCAAAAGATGGCAAGTCAGAGTAATTTGTGTTTAAAACTATTGTTTTTAATGTAAATAAAAGTAAGCTATTTTATCTTTCAGTAAGTAAATGAAAACAGGCTATTTCTTAGATTTGTCTTTCTCAAATACTATACCTGGCTCCCTATGAGAGGCTTTAAAAATAGATTTCAATAAACCAAGTGATTCCAAACTACTCCTGAAACATTGAAACTATACTCTCCCCAGGAGTAGTCTTTTGATTTTCATCTTCTGGAACATTCACTAAATGAATGGCCACTCTCAGAAGTTTGCAGAGAAGATGAAAAATGGACCAGAAGATCTTTATGGGAAATGACAAGTTGAAACACATCAAATGAAAAAGTTCTGTATCACCAAGTATATGTGTGACTTCCTTCCTTCTGCTTTTTTCTCACTCCTCACCTCTCCTTTCCTCTTCTCTTTTCTCCAATCTCTTTTCTCCACTTTCCTCTCTTTGTCTCCTCTCTTTAGAAGTACCAAGAAGGTTAAGAGTTAAATATCTTTAATTTGTAACAGTCACTATTAACATAATACTTTTATCAGCAGTCATCTTTGATGGAAACAATACTGGATATGTCTAAGTGGATCTGTGTTTTCAACTTGATAGTAGAAATATTTTTATTATTTATTTATTTTTTTAAGATTTACTTCTTTGAGAGAGAGAGAGAGAGAGCATAGGGGAGAGGGACAAAGGGAGAAGGAGAAAGTCTCAAGCAGACTTCATGCTGAGTGTGGAGCCCATCATGGAACTTGATCTCATGATCCTGAAATCATGACCAGAGTCAAAACCAAGAATTTGACACCCAAATGACTGCACCACCTAGGCGCCCCTAGAAACATCATTCTTAAAGTTAGGCTGTTGGCAATGAAGTTATATTTCTGTGAAAATTTCTAGAGAGATAGGCATTCATGTAGGAGGAATACTATTTGAGCAATGAGGATGTGATGAGAAAAAACAAAACATAAGCAATAAATTAGAGTTAAAATACCTGAAGATATACAATTGGAAACTATTAAACATTTAATCTGTATTACTAATGACATTATCCATAATGAAATTGGGCTAGAAGCCTTCTAGTAAAATATGTAAAGAAGGGTTAAATAGTTGATAATAGAATAATAAAAAGTCTTAAATTTAAGACTTGGAAAGAGCCAAAATTAATGAATATTCTGGGCTAAAATTCAAATGTAAACAAAACATCAAAATTGGAGAGTAAAAAATTATAGTCCATATGTAAATGAACATTATTTCTCTTAGCATTAATTTTGTGGAAAAATCAGAAGAAAGTCCAACATTACCCACCCCCCAACACCCTAGGTGTTGTTATATTACAAAGGACAATATTTAAAAAATGGTTGTAATATAATCTTAAAGAGTAACATCTATCACAGAAATAGAGTTAAACAGTTTAGTAGTTATACCTCAATCTTACTCATTATGCTAAATTAAAACATAATTACCAATTTTATGTAAAAAACCCATGCAAAATTAGTTTAAGAAATAAGCTATAAAAATTTAGCATTATATTAGGAACATTTTTTAAAAACATCGTCTTGTACTCCTCCTATCACATAAACTTAATTTCCAGAGAGTGAATTTAAATACCTACAATGTATGTTAAAATCATTGTCTTTGGAAAGAGAAAGAGAAGCGGGGCATATTTTTTAAATGCTGACCATAATAAATTACTCTTAAATAGTGCTAAGAAATTATATGGTGAGATATTAAGTAATATCTCAAATATATTAAATATTAGTTATTGAATATTAGATAATTAGATATTAAAGAATGTCTCAAAATAATTCTTAAATGTGGTTAAAACATGTCAAGTTTTATCTGGATAACAGTGAATTCATAGAAGTTTAAATATTGTTAGGCTGGTACCACATAAAAAATTACAATTTATCACTAGCGTAAGTGCTCTGATTAAATGATAAGATGCAATTTGGAATGGTTAAATGATTAAAGTCATAGTCACATGCTCTACAAAACAGCAACATCTCCAAATTCTCTGGTTATTTCAAGAACATGGGACTTCAATTTCTGTATAGCTGCATATAACAAAACTTTTCAATTAGGTCACCTGCATGTTGTCAAACCCATAAATTGGACATGTACAGTAAATGAAGAAAATTCTCCTTCCCTTTAAAGATGGACATTTTCACATTAATTCTAAAAAGATAGCTACTTTTGGGCGCCTGGGTGGCTCAGTAGGTTAAAGCCTCTGCCTTCAGCTCAGGTCATGATCCCAGAGTCCTGGGATGGAGGCCCACATCGGGCTCTCTGCTTGGCAGGGAGCCTGCTTCCTCCTCTCTCTCTGTCTGCCTCTCAGCCTCCTTGTAATCCCTCTTTCTCTGTCAAATAAATAAATAAAATCTTTAAAAAAAAAAGATAGCTACTTTTATTGTGAACAAGCAACTGTTGCTTGCCTATGAGCATTCTTAAACTGATGGACCTATCTTAATGCATAAATTTATGTAATACAATATTTTTTAACTAACATTTTGGTATCATTTTTATTTTTCACCTCATATTCGCTCTACATCTTGAGTAAAATATTGTTCTGAGTATTAATATTTTATTTAAATAAAAGAAAGAATTCTGAGATAATTATTCTCAAACCTACATAAATAGCCATACTTGAATATATTTTTCTAAATATGAATTATTGCTAAGCATAATCTGAATTATTATCATTTTCTATCATTTCACCAAGATCATAGAAATTATAAGCACAGTTTGGCTCATAGGGCAGGCCATATCACCTTGACCTTTGTTCATTTTGAAAACACTTTGAAGTTATGTCTTTTGAATCTCTTAGCATTTTTAATTCTATGCAGGTGATGCTGAGTTAGTGAATTTTTTATTTTAGAGTTAAGCTCTGGATCCATCATCAGAGAGGTGAGTATAAAAAAAGTTGACCTTTGTTTAAGTGTTGATGAATTTGCTTTAATTTTTTTTCATCCTTATCCTCTAGCAACCCTAATAGAGTGATTTTGTAGTGATACTTGACTAAGGGAATTCTGAAAGGATGAAGGGACTTGTAGGGGCCCATAGGAAATGGTCTCTCTGATTTTGGCTTCCTTAAAATGATATTCTAAACAAGCACAGAAAAGGAAAAAGTACTGATTTGCCTTAACTCCAAATTTCCAAAATATTTACTATTACCCAGGGGATTAGACAGATTTTTTTTTTAATTTTAGGATTTTTCTAAGCAATACAATTTAGAGGAAAGATCTTAATGCTCAAAACCTTCCTGGAGATAAGATAAGTACTTGGATATAGCTGTAATTGAAATTAACATTGCAAAACTCTAGCTCAACTCTCAAACAGAAAAAAATATGGCAATTTTTATATTTCTTACACATAATTTCTTATAAGAGATAGAGAAACATTTTTATAACATAATGCAACCCTCTAGTATAAAATTATTTTTGATGATGAATTTACAGGCAATTGGCTAATGTAAAAGCCATGATACAACTAATTGACTTTCAGATTTTTGCTGTAAAATATTCTAGAATCTATGTTCAGAGCACAATGCCTAGTTTTGTTTTGTTTGATGTCATTAAACTGTTAAGAGAATACTAATATATTTTTACTATTCTTTCACTTTTTAGGGAAGGTAATGAATTTTATTATTTATCAGTTTTGATAAATTGCCAGTCTTTAAAAATTGAGAGTAGTTTCTCCAGAAGCAAAAAAAAAAAAAAAAAAAAAATTGGTTCTGTGTGAATATACTCACACACACACAAACACACACACATTCCCATGCACAGAGATGTATATCTTATCATGAAGATATATAATGAAGCCTTATCAAGAAGAAAAAAAAAAACAAAAAACCAAAATTTTATATATATAATGTAAGGCAGACTATGCTAATTTTTATGATATTTTATGGTTAAATTAATTTGAAGGACTTGGACAAAATTACTTAGGATCCAAGAAAAGCTATCCCCATGTAAAATTGGGCTTGATTACAATTATTATCATTAAATAAATTCTGTAAATATGTATAATTTTGTTTTATCTTTCTTATGCAAATAACCATGTAAATATAGAAACAGATGGTGATATTGTTCAGTAGAATGAATATGTATTAACACATGCATCCAAATTTATTTGACAAATATAAATTTTCATCTTCTTTTTAAATGTAATGGTTTTAATATAAACCTTTAAGTAAATATATTTTGAATACTGCAGTATGCACATGGAAAATTTATATCTGTTTACATTATTTGAATATATTTTTCATGGACACTGTGGTAAAATGTATTAAGTTTTCCATTTCTAAAAACTTGATTTTATTGTTGATTCTTAAAATTAGATTTATTTTGACACTGAAGTATATTTTATACTTAATGTACATGTTTAGTTCCCAAACCCGACTTTTATAAATCATTCACATAATTTGAAATGAGGTAAGACTACCTTACTTGCCATGTTTTACTTGAGGTAAACTGCTAAACTTTTATATATATGGTATCCAGATACATTTTTAAAATCTGTTTTGGAATTCATAGAGATCAGAATAATTATTTTAGTGCTTTATTTTTAATGGTAACTCTATATGTTGCAAATTCAATTTAGTATATTGTAGATATATTTATGTATTGTGAATTCAAGTTATGTTCTTATGTTGGATGCTATACTTGGAAATACACATAAAACAAAACCAGCAAAGGTAGCTGTTGCAGTCCTGAAAGCTTAAGATGTCTTACATAATGTACGTTCATTCACTTAGAAAGTGATCAACAACATTTACAAAAAAACACTTATGTGAGAATCTGAGAGCCTAAAATAAATATATTTTTAGATGAAAGCAACTACACTTAACTTTCTTAAATTTTGAATTGTTTTTTTCTTTAAATTTTACTTAGTTAACATACAGTGGAATATTGGTTTCTGGAGTAGAATTTGGTATTTCATCACTTACATACAACAACCAGTGCTCATCCCAACAAGCGCCCTCTTTAATCCCCATCACCCACCTAGCCCATCCCTCACGCACCTTCCTCCATCAACCCTCAGTTTGTTCTCTATCATTAAGAGTCTCTTATGGTTTGCTTCCTTCTCTTCCCCCCGTTCCCATATATTCATCTACTTTCTTTCTTAAATTCCTCATATGAGTGAGATCATATGGTATTTGTCTTTCTCTGACTTATTTCACTTAGCAAAATCCACTCTGGATCCATCCATTTCTTTGCAAATGGCAAGATTTCATTCTTTGGATGGCCAAGTAATATTACATTGTATATTATACTACATCTTCTTTATCCACTCATCAGTCAATGGACATTTGGTCTCTCTCCATAGTTTGGCTATTGTTGATAATGCTGCTACAAACATCAGGGGGCATGTACCTCTTTGAATCTATGTTTTTGAAACCTTTGGGTAAATAGTAGTGCAATTGCTGGATCATAGACTTACCAGAATATTAAAGTACTGACTGAATCATATAATCTTTCAAGGAAATAAACAATAACACATGCAAAAGTCATAAAATTGACTTTAGTTTATCAAATATTTGGGTATGGGGTGACTGGGTGACTTAGGTTAAGTGTCTGCCTTCAGCTCAGGTCTTGATCCCAAGGTCCTGGGATTCAGCCCTTCATCGGGGTCCCTGCTCACCAGGAAGTCTGCTTCTCCCTCTGCCTCTCCCCTGGCTCATGTGGTTGCACTCTCTCTCTCAAATAAATACATAAAATATTTTTAAAAATACTCAGGTATATTTTAGCACATTACTCATGAAAGAGTAATTTCATTTTATATCATGATGGTTAGAATCAGTAGGGGTCTTTTGGGCTGTCTTATTTGAAGTTTTTGTGTTCTTTCCTTTTTCTTGTATTTTTGTAAATAAAAGAAGTTAATCATTTATTTTATTTAATCAATAAGTAAAAATTGAAAAAGACCAAGAAATTTCACACCTAGATTTTTACCTAAGAGAAATAAAAATATGTATCTATAAAAAATTACTTGTATGAGATAGTTAATAGTAGTTTTAAACATAACACTCTCCAAAAAAACTAAAATGTTGTTGGTGAAGGGATAAAAAACTAGTGGTATGTTCATATAATGGTACTTAGCAATAAAAAGGAATACAATACTGATATATGAGGTAACACGAATAAACTCAAAAATATGCTGAATAAAGAAGATTTGCACAAAAGAGTACGTTCTGTATGATGGCATTTCTATGAAGCTGTACAACAGGAAAAACTAATGCATAGTGGAAAAAAAAGAAAAGAAAAGAAAGAACGGCAGCTGCCTGGGGAGGTAGAAACTCTCTGGGCAGGGGCATAAGAGAACAATCTAGGTGGTTAGATCTACATTTTGATAGGGATTTGAGTTACACAGATTGTATGCATTTGTATAAAATCAGAAAATTTACACTTGAGATTTGTGCATTTTATTGTATACAAATTTTATGTCAATAGTACAAAGCCTAAACAATATTGAACTCTATAATGTATATGCTGAAATATTTAGGAGGAAGCATGCCAATAGCTGCAACTTATTTTGAAATGCATGAAAACTCCAAGGTTGCTTGATAGAAGATTAGAGAGACGGGTAGATAGATCCTCAATTGATAAGCCAATGATAGCAAAATGTTAATTTCAGAATCTAGGTGTTACATATAGTTACTGTAAGCTGTGAAATTTCTTTATTCATTCCATTAATTTGAAAATGTTCTAACACATTTGAGCAAAATTAAAAGGATATTATAAACCTCTACTTCATATGTACAACAAATACTTTCTTCTTCATTACGGTATGTGAGGATACTAAACATTTATACTAAATGCTACTGTCAAATATATATGTTAACCAGTAGGTGCAAAGCCTTTTTTTCTCAACAACACAACCAAAATATGAAAGCACAAAGTTATAAATGTTTCAGAGGTCTAAAAAATGTAAGTTATTCACCTAGAGGCAGATGAACATGATATTTCATTGGGAAATCAGTCTCTATAGTGACACAATGGAGGTGCGATTGAATTTAGACTACATATTCATGATTTCTTTAAAACTGGTGACAATACTCTTTTGTTTGTTGACTAGCATATTAATTTTGCTTCTGTGGGAGTGAGACAGAAAGACTCAAAATTAACAGGCTGCAAAATTTCCAAGGATATCAGTAAGTTTTCAAAGTGACATGGAGTAACCCCAAATTAATGGGTAAATCTAATGTTGCCTACAATGTATGTGACATAATCTTTTCTTAGTAATATAAGTTTGTTTTAAAAATAGAGAAGAGTAGAATAAATGATTTGACAGTAGCTAATGCAGATGTCTATTTAAAAAAATCCGATATCTGTATATGGGCTTTTGGGTTCTTCTGTTCAGTACCTGCTCATAGCAGCAAAAAGCAGTGTCATTTTTCTAATAACGCTTTAATGCGATTACTATCATTTCCCTTTAATTACAGATGAGGAAGTAAGGAAAATGACACTAATCACATAAAAGTGTTATTGGAAAAGTTAAATGACATCATGAACAAAAAGCAGTGTCATTGGACACTTCATTATTATGCATCTATGTTCTATAGCAAAGCATGAGTCCATTCAGAACAAATTGTTCTTACATTGTATTTTAAAGAGTCATAGTCTGCTAAAAGATACCAGACTTGGGTTTCAAATGTTTATTATAATTTTAAAACTGAGTATTAAAATATATGTGCAAGAAAGAGTCAATGGATCTGAAAAAAAGAAGATTCTATATGATTAGTCACTTTTTAATCCTACTGCTTGGTGTATCATTCTCTTCACCATCTACCTTGTTGTATTTGAAAATAGTCTTTAAGAAAGAAGAGCCACTACCCAGTTTTTAAAAAAGGAGAATAGAGGCAAAATACAGGAAGCAGGTAATTAGCTTTTCCTGGTCTTATATCACACCCTGAAGGAAATGCCAGTTTTAACTGATTACTATAGAGCTAAGCAACCAATCAAAAATTTTCTAACTCCTTTTCATTATAGAACTCATGCTGCCATTTCAATAACCTTTAGTTTTATTTTGCTACCAGATCAGTCACATAACAATCCAGAAGTAAAGAGATCATTCAGACTATAAAGATGAAGAATGAAATACATGTGTAATACATATTTTACATGTAGTATTTTATGTACAATATGTGATACTTAGGTGTACATTTGGTAAAAATTTTTCCATAATGTTTTTTTTAGGATATCAACCTATATATTATCAATAAATAAAAATTTTTACCAGAGCTTTTTAAAAGAGGACATAGGACTTTTTTCTGTAAAATGTACTACAATATAGACTTTTTAATTACTATGACACATGGATCAGTTGCCATTACAATAAAGTTCCATGACTTGCTTGGCTTGATCATTTTAGTTTTAGCCAGGGATTAGGATACCATCAAACACAAGTTGCTTCCTCTAGTTTTCTTTGATGGTGTTGGGTATTGTACCAAATGAGCACTTCTGAGATGCAGTGATTCTAAGAAAATGCTGGCAGTTAGATTTAAATATACTAGAAGTTCCACAAAGTGAGGCTCTCGGTTTAACTCTATCACAAGCAACTGAAGAATGTAATTTTCATTTTACATCTTGAGCAGTTTCATTTTTTTTTTCCTTGAACAGCTCCAATAGTCACATTTCGGGGCTAGGGATTGTGCAGTAGTTCCAGAAGTGTGAGGAAAATCAATCCATCTCTGTCTTATGAGTTTGAACATTACTGCAACACCAATGTGAAACAGTCAAATCTTAATATAATACATTAGGTGACTGATCAGTGACCACAAATACTGAACCACATCTGACCTGTGGAAGAAATATCCAAAGAAGCCTACTTATACAGCATCAGTCCATAGTGGTTGTTGTGTATCACATCAATTACAGAAATTAATAATAAGATTTACGCATCCAGTAGTTGGTTTAGTGCTATGAACATAGAACTATGTAGCTGTTGAAAGTAGAATTACATCTACTCAGAAGAGAATGAGGAATATTACCTTCCTATCACAAGGAAAGGGTGCACATACATATACAGATAGACAAATTCAAGTGGAAACTTCAAAGGCAATTTTAGATTTTACTAAAGAAAAGAGTGAATTACTGCATATCTGAGGATGTCCGTTTACATGCTCACCATTTTAACTCTAAGTTCTGGCAGCAGAGTCCAAATCAATGCTTCAATGGTGCCTAAAGTGCACTGAATTATGCCTTTTAATCTGCAGGTATTTTTTGTCTGCTAATGAGCTTAAACAATTTGCTGACCTTTCCTGCTCCATCATTTTCTTTTCCTAAATATTTTTATCAGTTGTTCAATTTCTCTCAATCCTAAGAACCAGCATAGATTCAAATGGACTCCCTATTGACTGGTTGTTAGCTGTAGAAACAGTGAATGTTTCTGAAATGTTTTGAAAAATACGTTGGCTTCCACATTCAAACAAGGAAACCGCAGGGTGACTTCAGGGGAACAGAATGTATATTACAACTGTTATCACAAGAGAAGCAAGAGGATAGAGGATAGAATCTCACAAGTTTAAGTGGTCGGGTAGTACAAGATTGTCTCATGGAGGGCTCCTGGGTGGCTCAGTGGAGCCTCTGCCTTTGGCTCAGGTCTTGATCTCAGGGTCCTGGGATTGAGACCAGCATCTGGCTCTCTGCTCAGCAGGGAGCCTGCTTCCTCCTTTCTCTCTGCCTGCCTCTCTGCCTACTTATAATATCTCTCTCTGTGTCAAATAAATAAATAAAATCTTAAAAAAAAAAAAGATTGTTTAATGCAGAATATGGCAGCTGGCCCTCAGTGGGTATGACAGTAAGGCCCCAAACCATCCCCTGGCCAGTCATAAGGGAGTAAGCCAATGTATTTCATAATTTATTTGGATTTCTGAATGTTTTTATTATCCTTTCTTGTAGAGCATTTATTATGTCATCCTTTACTCAGTTTATTGTATGTTTCTCTCTCCAGTTAGTCTGCAAATTCTCAAGACCAGGTAACAGTCATTCTCTAACTACAGGACAGAAAGAAGGTCAAGAAAAAGGGCAAGAGAAAAAGATGTTTTTTTCCATTACTTCCTTCAACATCAAATATGTCTTTGAATTTCCTAAATGGCATATGAATTATTATACCTATCAGCATCTGATTTATTTTTCCCAGCCTCTCTTCCCCTCAAGGGATCAGGGTTTCTTATATAGACAGTAGTTTATATATTTTTATTCTTTAACATATTGTATCATGAGATTAAGAAAAGACACATTATCTCAAGTATAATGGTGCCCATTCTAACAAAGAATACTAAAACAAACCAAAAAAATCAGATCAAGGTCATCACATATATATCTATACAATTTATGACCTATCATGCACTCAACAAAAGTGAATTAGTATTCTCCTTTTATGTACAGATAAATACTGCAGAAAAAGTTTCTCAAAGTCTAATTTAAAAAATACACAGTGTTATCCAGTTTGAGCACTTATTGGTTTCTCTGTACTTTATTGGTAAAATATAAAAATATTTTCTAATTTGAAGATATGGAAAATTAATTTTGGTACATTTGACATAGTACCTGAATAAAAATAGCAACACAATCACTAGTCATTTAAGTAAATGCCAGATCAATTGGATTTTATGTGCAAGGTTGGCACAAAGATAATTGTTTAAACAGTATGTTTAAACATAATAGAGGTACCATGCCACAAATGATGTTTGTGCTTGGGCAGGTGTCCCACATAGAGAAATTTGTCAGAGATGAGATATGAAGAACAAGAGAGCTTGAATAATTTCTGCCATATACTGTGAGAACAGTTTGTTCTCTTCCATTGCAGACATGAAAAAAAGAAAATCCATATAAAATGTCACTGGCAATAGGGGATTAGCCCTGTTCTAGTAAAATGTAGGTCTCCTCAGGGCTTGCTCTAGGCGACATCATGAAATAGGAGGAGGAACAAGTTAACAGAGGGGGAAAATTCTTGGACTGAAAGTTTGATTTCTGCATTTTATTCCATTTCTGAACTAAATGGCAATATTTAGTTTTTTTTCCAAGCATCTTTGTTTATCCGTATCTTTGTTTGATTACCTGTAAAATAAGTATCTCTGAATCCCCTTCTAATTACAAAAAGCCTATGATGATAAGTCTGTCTTCTTTGAATTCCATCACACCTCATAGCCCTTTCTCCTACATGTGAGCAAGCACAACGCTTTTCTAACTTTGGTTACCAGTCTCCAGAGTCTTTGGCTTCCTATAGTGAGACTTACTCACTGTAACACGCAATCTGTAGTTCCAGGGATGTCTCACGCTATGGCATTGCTTTGAAAACATTTTCCCCCTTGAGGAAGACGCGGTCGCAGCTCCAGCGGCGCCTAGGACACCCCGCTTCTGCTCCTGACTCACCGCTGTTCTCTCATCAAGGAGAATGAGTAGGTCAGGAAGCCGCGCTGCAGCCATGGCTTTTAAAAACACCTGGGCGCCTGGATGGCTCAGTGGGTTAAAGCCTCTGCTTTCGGCTCAGGTCATGATCTCAGGGTCCTGGGATCGAGGCCCGAATCGGGCTCTCTGCTCAGCAGGGAGCCTGCTTCCTCCTCTCTCTCTGCCTGCCTCTCTGCCTCCTTGTGATCTGATCTCTCTGTGTCAAATAAATAAATAAAATCTTTAAAAAAAAATAAATAAAAACACCTGGAAGGGCGCCTGGGTGGCTCAGTTGGTTGAGCGACTGCCTTCGGCTCAGGTCATGATCCTGGAGTCCCCGGATGGAGTCCCACATCGGGCTCCCAGCTCCACGGGGAGTCTGCTTCTCCCTCTGACCTTCTCTCTCATGCTCTCTCTCACTCTATCTCTTTCTCAAATAAAGAAATAAAATCCAAAAAATCAAAAAAAGAAAATTTGGGAAGACACCCGTGGAACCTGAGGTGGGAATCCACCGAATTAGAATTACTCTCACCAGCGGCAACGTAAAATCTGTGGAAAAGGTATGTGCTGACTTGATCAGAGGCACAAAGGAAGAGAATCTCAAAGTGAAAGGACCAGTTCGGATGCCTACCAAGACTCTAAAATCACTGCAAGAAAAACTCCTTGTGGTGACGACTCTAAGACTTGGGATCCTTTTCAGATGAAGATCCACAAGCGACTCATTGATTTGCACAGTCCTTCTGAGATTGTTAAGCAAATTACATCCATCACTATTGAGCCAGGAGTTGAGGTTGAAGTCACCATTGCAGATGCTTAAATCAACTTTTTAAATAAATCGATTATCAGTTGTTAAAAAGAAAAAAAGGAAAAAAAAATTTTCTCCTTATATTCCTTCACTAAAGCCAAGCCCACAAATTTATTTAATTTAAATCACAGTTAATACTTCTGGGGAAGAAGCATATTAAGCAGGAAGACTTACCACAGTATAAGGCATATACTGGGTCCTCAGAAAATATGAATGAATGAATGAATACATATGAAAAAAATAGAAGTAGACAGGCAACTTAGTAACAATTCTAAAAAGTAGGAGCTATCTAATAATTTTTAAATTCATTTTCAAATTTTCAAAATAGCATTCTTTTGAAACTCAAGTTAACTTAAGGAAATTAAATGCTAATGGTTAAGATTTAAGGAAATGTAGGGAAAATACTTTCAGGCAGTTCATCCTTTGTATCCTTCCTTGAAGTTCACTATTTTAAGATACTGTTTATTCCTCTCTAGCAGGGATCACTCATTGCAGTTCCAAACTTTCCATCAAATTTATTCATTTCTTCCCAGTGCATTCTAAAGTCAAAACTTCCACCTATCAATTTTTTTTATCCCAGGGAAAAAAGCTTTGTCCTAGTTGTCCAATAAAGTCCCTAAAAAACAGCACATGGATTCTATATAGGATACAACAGTAAGTAAAACTCTTCTTTAAATACTATGCAAAATGTATAGGAATAAATTTATCTTTTAAGTCCTGCATTGAAGAAATGGAATAAGGCATAAATAACTGTAAATTGAAAGGTTTGATTTAACTGACACCTCTTCCTGCCCACTTTTTACATTTTGTTATTCTGTCACCATTTTATTTTTATTTATTTATTTATTTATTTATTTAAAATATTTTATTTATTTATTTGACAGAGAGATTACAAGTAGGCAGAGAGGCAAGCAGAGAGAGGAGGAAGCAGGCTCCCTGCGGAGCAGAGAGCCCGATACGGGCCTCGATCCCAGGACCCTGAGATCATGACCTGAGCCGAAGGCAGAGGATTTAACCCACTGAGACACCCAGGCGCCTCTGTCACCATTTTAACTGTGTGGTCATCTAATCAAATCTTTCTACCCTGACTTAGCCTGATGGTGCAAGATTGAAGCACAAAACACATTAACCTATTAAAGTAGACACTGATATAAGACATGCAACCAAGATGGTGTCTTGACGTACAACTTTATTCATTTCTTACTCCCCCACAGAGAAGGCTCACCTATGGACAGGAAAACTTTATCACTAGAAATCAGAAAGATGCCTTGCCTAGAACTTTTAGCTTCTTATTTCTATGAAGATAGTGTTGTTAGCCATATCCTTGAAAAACAGACTCCGAGACAGACATTTGCATGTAGGAATTTCATTGTGACAAACTCTGAGGCACAACATTTACAAGGAGTACAGATGGCATGATTGGGCAGAGGGAACATTCTAACTCAGCCAGTCCCACAGAAAGCTCTGGAGATAGGATGGCTCCAAAATACTGTCCTGAACTGAAGCAAGGAGAATAGTTCCTTAGAACCTTACTTTCAGTGGTAACTACCCCCAGGAAAAGCAGCTCCCTTCAGTACAGAACAATTCTCCAAATTCAGTAAGCAGTTGTCACCCTCCAATACTTCCAGACCCAGAGGAATAAATGTTTCAATCCAGATAAGGAGATCTGGGGATGCAGCATAGCCCCCACTACTGATGAACATGGAAAAGTAAGATAGAAAGCTGTGCCCAGCCCTCCGCTTCACAACTATTCAGTGTTCCTCCAAATGAAGAAACTCATGAACACCGAGACCACTCAACTCCCTCGTGGTTGCTCAGGGAAAGGACCCACTTAGCATTAATCCACCCCAGAGGAGACTCCTTCACCTCTGTTCCTTAATCCTGGAGTAATTCTTTCATATGCTAAAAGTCCCAAAGTGTGTTTATTGGGAGTGGGAAGATAACAGCCTGCCAGGATGTTAGGGGTCCATTGACAACTATCCATACCATAGTTCCCATAATTTCACTGATAACATTACATGACTTGATTATTAATCTAACCATTGGATAGATTCCTCAATAACACCATTCAAATCTGGCCCACCAAAATGGAAGGTGAGATGTTTAACTCTAACTACTCACTTGTCCTAGAGTAAAATTCCAAGAGGTATATGACATTTTGGGGGGGCCTGAGGGACCCATGCTCTGCCCCAAAGAAGACAAAACAGATTGAAAAATGGCCCAAATGACTAAACTTAGAAAGTGAAAACAAAAGAAAGCACAGATATTGACACACAATTCTTATTAACAATGTAGAATTTTAGGTCAGAATATTAAATAGATACAAACATAATATTATGTGATAATCACAAGCCTTTGTGCACTTAGTGAATGTACTAGGAATGTACAAGGAATGAAAAGTTGCCAGCAATATAGGAACGAATTTAAAGCTCCAGAGTCTTTTTTTATTCACCATTCACAATTTTATTTTATTTTTATTTATTTTATTTTTTTATTATTATTTGCCCCAGGGGTACAGGTCTGTGAATCATCAGGCTTACACCTTTCACAGCACTCACCATAGCACTTCCCCAATGTCCATAACCCATCCACCCTATCCCTACACTCCCACCTCCCAGTAACCCTCAGTTTGTTTTTTGAGATTAGGAGTCTCTTATGGTTTGTCTCCTTCCCCATCCCATCTTGTTTCGTTACTTTTCCCTAAAGCTCCAGAGTCTTATTTGGAGATAATAGTACACATTTTTAAAAAAAGTATATCAATGGATTCTAGAGAAAAGAAATAATATGTAGAATTTGAATGACAAACAAGTGTGATACTCTGACTTGCCAAAGATCTTACATTTTACTTCTAAAACAGTGAAAGAATATAATTGTCTAATGTTCATAAAACAGTTTTATAAAAATTCATCATATGTTAGGCCATAATTTAAATATTAATAAATTTTAAAAGTAAATACCTTTCAAAATATGACCTTAGACTACACTACCAGTAGTCTTTTTTAAAGATTTTATTTATTTATTTATTTAGAGAGGGCACACTTATGTGTGTGCACATGAGTTGGAGGGAGGGTCAAAAGGAGAGGGAGAAAGAATTTCACGTAGAGCATGGAGCCAGACATAGGGCTCAATCTCATGACCCTGAGATCATGACCCAAGCTGAAATCAAGAGTTGGATGCTCAACTAACTGAGTCACCCAGATGCCCCTACACCACAGGAAATCTAATAATAATAACATTGAACAAAAATTTAGCATTAAAAAAAAAGGAAGGGGTGCCTGGGTGGCTCAGTGGGTTAAGCCTCTGCCTTCGGCTCAGGTCATGATCCCGGGGTCCTGGGATCGAGCCCCGCATCAGGCTCTCTGCTCAGCGAAGAGCCTGCTTCCCCCTCTCTCTCTGCCTGCCTCTCTGCCTACTTGTGATCTAGCTCTGTCAAATAAATAAAAATTAAAAAAAAAAAGGAAGACGCTGCTCTGTAATTAGTGGGTCAAAGGAGAAACCAAAATTAAAATGTCAGATTATTTAGATTAAGAAATCTATAGAATCCTTCCCAATGAGCATTCAAAAAATTGTCTTAATTTAAAAATTACTTAAAAAGTACAAATATTATTTACACAATATCAAAAAGTGTATCCCAATTTCAAAGGAAGATAAGAAAATATTTTAAAAGCCTAATTTTAATAATACCATATTTACCAGTTTCTACTTAGGAAAGCAGTGCATAGTATAATCACTGATATGCTCCTGTATGACTGCCAAATTAAAAAAAATGAAACGCATATGAAATGCAAAAATGAAATGCAGACATTAATGTGCATGCACCTGATACAATAGGTCTGGGGTTATTTGTTTTAAGTAAATAGTATAGAAGAGATGCATTGTCCAACGTAGAGTAGTCAGGAACTGAGCAGTATTTCAATAGAATATTTGAAAGAAAGGGAGTAAATGGCAAAGAGATATGGGAAAGCTATTCATTTTAACTACAGCTAAGGTCAAAGCTGAATGAAAGCATGTTTGAATTTTGGGAACAGAGTACAGAAAAAAAGTAGTGGGTAGAAAAAGATGCTGTTACTTCCCATTCTCTCCCATTTTGCATTTGTTCATTCTTTACATGATTATTAAGAATTTCGTATATGCCAAGCAATATGCATAACTCCAAGAATACAAAGTTTAAAGTCAGTCTCTCATTTTAACTGCTCATGATCTTGTAGGGAGTAGAATGGGTGAACTGCAAATTCCTTACTTTCTAGCGTAGATTGTTACAAAGTCACTATTCTGAAACTTTAATATGCATTCACATCACCAGGGTATCTTAAGATGCAGGTCTCCTGTGATTTCTGGTTCAAAATTCCTAATCAACCTCACTGATTCACTGACCACAGTTTGAGGCGCAGTTATAGAGACTCTCACCTCTGCTCTCTCTCCAGTCTATCTGCCCAATATGTGCACACAGATGGTCATTTTCCATCAACTTTTTTCTATTTCCGTCTTCATCTTCCTTCACTCCTTCTTTACTTTCTTCTTAGGTGAGCTCATCCATACCTCTGTCTTATGACTTAAATAAAGAACACTCACAACTCTTTCTAACCCTCCTTTGACTCCAGATTTCCATATCCAGTTGTTGGAGCAATTTTCATATCTACAAAGGCATCTCAAACTCAATATATCTCAGGAGGAATGCACCATACTCTTCCGCCTCAAATCAATCAGAAAATACTGGCCATTTTGAGCATTTCGTATCTCAGTGAATAAAGCACCACCTAACTAGTTGTACAAATCCAAAATTTTGTAGACCCCCACCTTATTCAGTTCACTTGAATTCTTACATTTATTTCTAATCTATTCATTCTCTCCCCCTCTACTACCACCAGGCTGGCTAGAAGTTCAATCATCTCTCCTCTGGAGGATGACAATGGCTTCAGAACTATCATTAGCATTCATTTCATCCCACTCAATCCATTCTCCATTCTTCAGCAACACTAAAAGTTTTGCCACCTTGTTTTACAATAAAGAGAAAGCTTTATTCTTCATTTATTTTTTAGGAGCTCCTTCTTTTATATTTCCGCAGATGTGCTGCCCTGCTTTTGGTCATCTTTACTCCAGGTTTGCCTCCTGGCACACCTGTGTGCCTCCTGTTCCTTTTGCCTGGAGTAGTCTCTTTCCTTTTTTCCTACTTAATTTGTTTTTTATTCCAATCTCAGCTTAATCATTGCTTTTTCAGAGAAACCCTTCCTAACTTCCCTGCATAGTTTTAATGCCTCTACCATGGGCTCCTCTAGGAGGTTTACCTCTTATTTAAGGCAGTTGTCACAACTGAGCTTACCCCGCCCCGTTTATATAATTATTTTATTGATATCTGTAAACGCTACAAGGAAAGGAACAGGGCTTGATTTCAGTTGCCACTTATTTCCAAGTACTAGAACAGCATTTTCACAAAGTAAATACTCAAGAAATACTCGGAATAAAATATTGATGACAAATGATCTGTGCCTAAATCTGCATGTTTATAGCCCAATAACTGAACCCAGAAGAGCTCTGCAGCTCCACTCCAAAGCCAGTCACTCCAATTATACAGCTCTCCACTGGGAAATTATTTTCAAATAAGAAGTGTCCAGTAAGCATTTGTTTGAATTAAATGAACAGGCAATGCAATGTGCCCATCTTGTACAGAATTTAATCCAGCTAGAATTTATTGAGCCCAATCTGGGCAAGGCTGTATAATAAGCACAAGAATAAAATGTACCAGTTTTGGTGTCTTACCACATTGGTTAGAATGAATGTGTGGCTCTAATTTAGTGATTGAATTACTATCAGAATCCACACTCCATATGGCTCTTTCATTTGATTTATTCAAGCAATTTGTGGTATCTCATCTTGATACTATCAAACATATAGTATACGACATAATTGTAGTTCCTATTATGATTTTTGCAACAGATTGATTAAAATCGCTTGAATAGATCAGCTGGGAACATTTAGAAACCCAGCATTTTATGTAAGCTTACTAACTTAGATTTACAGGGCAGACATTAGAAAAAGATGGATATGGAAGAAAAAGATTTGTTAGGATTTGCTATAAACCAGGGATATGCTCCCAAAACTGATCAATTTACTCAACGTTTTATTAAACATCGTACAGTAGATCCTAGATTAGGACAATGTGAAGATACCATATTACATTCTCTTAGGGTATTAAAAGTATAATGGGTAAGACAGACCAGTCAATGGATAATTAAAATGAAGGGGATCAGAGCTATAGGATATGTTTGTGCAGGTGATTATACAAACTCAAAAAAGTGGAACATAAACAGTTATGGAATATAATATTGGCATGGGGAGCAGGTTTAAATATGGCTGCCTTGAGAAGATAATTTTTAGTATGTGTTCAAAGGCTAGAAAAAAATTCTTATCAGTTTTGGTGTTTGAAAAAGCAATCTGGACAGAGAAAACATTTAATGACTTCATTTGTACATAAATTATCAATAATAATTAATGGCTAAGGCTTTCAAATATTACGAAGTTCTGAATCAACTCTCTTAATGATCTGAATTACTTTTCATTTCGGCTAGTTCTCACAAATAACACTTTCCTGTATAAATAAAAGATGGAATTGTGAATTGCAGAAATAAATGAATATATCTCTTCACTATACAGTCTACATTAGCTTTATGAGTACATTTAAGTCATTGTGTTAGTAATACTACTATATCTTTTGGCAAATGTGACTGAACTGAGAAAGATGTAAAACTATTGAGAACTATGACCCAATTAAGTCTTACACCCAGTAAAATTAGATTTCTTGCCCTCTTCCAAATAAAAACATTGGAATGTGTTTGTGTTTTAAAATCCAATGTTTTTTTCACAATTTGCAATATATGTTGTTATTAAGATATACTATTAAACTTGGATGTCTACGAGATAGTAAATTTCTGGGTCACTGCAGTAATTGCGTTGTAACACCCTACCCTATCTGGATCCCACAACTGCATACTCAAACATTTACTTCTTCATTTTTAAAAAGCTTCATTGAGTTGTCATTGACACAAACAGCACATATTTAAATGTATAATTTGATAAGTTCTGACATATTTATATAACTATAACACTATCGTCACAGTCTAAATAATACTTGTATCCATCACCCCAAAATATCTTCTCTTGACCCTTTGTAATGTCTTTCTCTGTTTACCTGTCCCCAACCATTGTCTCCAGGCAACTTTTTATCTACTTTATGATAATGTAGGTTAGTTTACTTTTTTTGTTTGTTTTATACAAATGGAATCATACAGAATGTACTTTTAAAAATCTGCTGTACGGTGACTAACATAACACACTAAAAAATAAAAATAAAAAATATTTTAAATTAAAAAACTCATTTCTTTCAGTCAGCATAATTATTTTGAGATTTATTCATATTGTAGCATCTGTTCATTCTGTTTTATTGCTGAGTAGAATTCCATTGTAGCACATTTGTTTTTCTTTTAATCCATTTATACAATGATGGACATTTGGGTTATTTCTAGTTTAGGGCTATATTAAGTAAGTCTGACATGGACATTGATATTCAAGTATTTGTATGGATTTAAGTTTTTCATATGTATTGATTAAATACACAGGACCAAAATGTAGGTGTATATTTCAACTTTAAGAAGTTGTCAGACGATATTCTGAAGTGGTTTTATTCTTTTTCATTATCTGTTGTATGAGACTTCTTGTTCTTCCACACTCTCTCCAAAACTTGGTAAGATCAGTTATTTTAATTTTAGTCATTCTAGTAGATGTATAATGATATCTCATTGCAGGTTTAATTCGTATTTTTTTAATAACTAATGATCTTGAGGATCTTTTCCTGAGTTTGCTTCTCATCTCTATACTTTATTTGGTGAAATGACTATTCAAATCATTTGCTCATTTTTAATTAGGTTGTTTGTTTTGTCATTATTGATTTCTAAGAATTATTTACATATTCTGATACAAGTCTTTTAACATATATGACTTGCAAATATTTTCACCTACTCTGGCTTGTTTTTGTTTTTGTTTTTTTTGTTTTGTTTTGTTTTGTTTTCTATCCTCTCTAACAGTGTCTTTGAAAGAGCAGATATGTTTCAAACTTCAAACAAGTCCAGTATATTAATTTGCTCTTTGATGGGATTGTGATTTCGGTGTTAAAAAAATAACAACTTTGCCAAAAGGCTTGGTTTCGCCCCCACCCCCTACCCTGCAGTTTCCTTTAGGAGTTTTACAGTTTTAGACTTCACAGGAGGTCTATGATAAGTTTTGATTTTTTTTAATATAGTATGAGGTACAGATTGAAATTCACTTATTTGCATATGAATTTGACAGTTCTAGTACCATTCCTCGAAAAGTCTTGCTTTCTTCATGGAATTACCTTTGCAACTATGTTGAAAATCAGTTGCTCAAAATATGCATGCACCTATTTCTGGACTCTATTCTGCTCCATAAATTTGTCTAACTTTGTCCCAATACTGTACTGGTTTATTGCAGTTTTATAAATCTTGAAATCAGGTAGTGTTAGTCTACAAATCTGGTTGTTCTTTTTCTTTTTTTTTTTTCNGACTCTATTCTGCTCCATAAATTTGTCTAACTTTGTCCCAATACTGTACTGGTTTATTGCAGTTTTATAAATCTTGAAATCAGGTAGTGTTAGTCTACAAATCTGGTTGTTCTTTTTCAATGTAATTTTTGTTACTTTAGTTCCTTTCCATTTCCCAGTTAATTTTTGCTTATCAGTTTGCAATTTAAAAAAAAAATCTGTTGATGTATTGATTGGCATTGTATTAATACTAGAGAGCAACCTGGGGAGAAACTGACCTGCTGNGCGGGCCTCGATCCCAGGACCCTGAGATCATGACCTGAGCCGAAGGCAGAGGCTTTAACCCACTGAGCCACCCAGGCGCCCTGGTTGTTCTTTTTCAATGTAATTTTTGTTACTCTAGTTCCTTTCCATTTCCCAGTTAATTTTTGCTTATCAGTTTGCAATTTAAAAAAAAAATCTGTTGATGTATTGATTGGCATTGTATTAATACTAGAGAGCAACCTGGGGAGAAACTGACCTGCTGGAAATATTGAGTCTTCTACCCACGAATATAACATGCATCTCCATTTAACATAGGCACTTTTCATTTCTCTTAGCAACATTTTACATTGCTCAGTGTTTTTCATGTGTTCTCTAAGATTTATCCCAAGGAATTTCATATCTTTGATGCTTTTTATAAGTGGTATTGTTATTATTTCCAATTTTTTGTTGCTGATTTATTGAAGTGCATTTGATTTTTAAAAGATTTTATTTATTTATTTTAGAGTGAGAGCAAGAGTGAGAACAAGAGAGAGAAAGAGAGACAGAGCACAAGTATGGGGAAGGAGCAGAGGAAGAGAATTTCAAGCAGACTCCTCACCTAGTGAGCCACCCCACGTGGGGCTCCATCTCACAGCCCTGAGATCATGACCTGAGTCAGAACCGAGAGCCGATGCTTAACTGACTGAGCGACCCATGTGCCCCAAGTACATTTAATTTTGGATATTGATTTTTTATCTTGCAACCTTGTGACTGTTAGTTCTGGTTGCCTTTTTGAAGACTCCATTTGATTATCCACTTGGATGGTCACGTCATCTTTAAAGTTAGTCTAATGTCTCCTTTTTCAGGAGACATTTGTCTAATGTTTCTCCTTTTTCTGATTTATTTTACTAGTTAAAACATTTGGTATAATATTGAAAGAACATTTTGTAGCCAGAAAAAATATCTTTGTTTTGTTACTAATTTTAGGGTGAAAGCATTAAGTCATTCAACGTTAAGGATGATGCTAACTGAAGGTCATAGGTGTTTTCTATCATTTTAAAGAGTTCACTTCTATTCCTAGTTGGCGAGAGTTTCATCAGGAATAAATGCTGAATTTTGTCAAATGCTCTTTTTGAGATATTATACTCTCTAATTTGTTAGTGTAGTAAATTACATTGATTTACAAACATTAACCCAATCTCTTACATTCCTTAGGTAAATCCTATTTGCTCATGAAACCTTATCATTTCTATATGTTGTTGGGTGTTATTTGCCAAAATTTTGTTTAGAGTTTCTGTATCTATGTCCATGATGTGTATGGTTTGTAGTTTCCTTTTCCCAAAACACCTTTATCTGTGTTGGACTTAGGTTATTGTGTACCTCATAGAATGAGTTGTAAAATGTAACTCTAAGCTCCACTTCTTTTTTCCATGAAATGGAAGGGGTCCCTTAGCTGCACTGCCCAACTTTATGGCCTGAACTCTCCCTCAAGGAACTTAGCCGAGTTAATCATAAAACGTACTTATTTGGTTTCACATCTCCCAGAATCATTGTCATCGTCTGCTGTACAGTGACTCGAAAACTGTTGTTTTATAGATCTGCTCATTATTCTTGTTGCTTCAAGTGACAGGATAAATATAGTTTATTCTACTCCATTTTGGCCATAAGCTGAAGATGGAGTCAGTTGTTAATTGAAGATAGAGTCAAGACTGTCAAAGTTATAGACTTACATTTTATGAGGCCACAAAAGTATCATGTCTGAAAGATCTTAAAATGACGACTGGGTGGCTCAGTGGGTTAAAGCCTCTGCCTTCGGCTCAGGTCATGATCCCGAGGTCCTGGGATCTAGCCCAACATCCGGCTCCCTGCTCAGCGGGGAGCCTGCTTCTCCCTCTCCATCTGCCTGCCGCTCTGCCTACTTGTGCTCTCTATCTCCCTGTCAAATAAATAAATAAAAATCTTAAAAAAAAAAGATGTTACCATGACTGCTGTATTAGGTAGAAATTTAACATGCACATGCTTTGATCTCTCTGCCACTCTCTTGGTTAAAATCACACATGTGAAACAATAATCTAGAACTTCAGAGTAGTGGGGACTATGTGTTTTTCATCTTTGTGGCTCTCATATGATTTTGCTGAGAACCTTGCTTACATCCGGCACTAAAAAATGAACGTTCTGGACACACTTACACAGCTGCTCTGTGTATATAACATTTCCGTGGTGTGTGGATTTGTGTAACTACATCCGAGCTTCCCTGTCACCCTGTCCCGAACTCTCTTTTTTACACGTATACTATTTTTTTAATCATTTTATCAATGTGACTCCTGGTCCCTGGGTTTAGAGTGGCTGTGAGGTCTCCTGCTTCTGCTATTTATCAATTTTGAGACTTACTAAAATTGTTAATATCCTTGTGTCTCAATACTCTAACCCACCAAATAAATATCATTTTTTGTTGCTGCAAATTCATAATTTGATGTGAAAATCAAATAAAATAGACGTGAGTAGAGTTAAAAAAATACAAGAGATCATCTAGAATTAAAATGGGGAAATTTTTTTCTGAACAAAATGTCTTCAACATTTGCCTCGACTTGACTAAACTTCAGATAGGCTTCTTCTTGACCTTGGTGTCTGACCTGCCTTTTCTTAGAACACTTACTCTAGAAAATTTGTAGTTACCCATTTTTCTTTCAGCAGTGGTAAATATTATATTTTATTCGAGAGCCCAGGTGATGGAAAGATGCTAGAACCTTCAATGTATAATTCAGTCTCTTTTTTAAAAAGTTTTTATTTTTAATTAATTATGTTTACCTTTTGTCCCTTCTTTTTTTGTCCCTTTGAGGTGTAAATCTTTTAAAATATTCTTTGCCAGTTATATAATCCAGGAATATCTTATCTCAAGGATCTGGGAGTCACCTCTTTGAAAGGTAACATCAAGGAAGTTAGTGCCCCTTTCCAGTCTCTGAGGGAGAGTAGGATCCTAATCAGTGGGCACCTTTCTGGAGTTGTAGAGCTACCAGAGAAGATTTACTTTTCCTTTGAGCAGAGCCAGGTAGCCAACAAAAATGGCCTGTGTTCTCAGCCAGCACATGCAGACACACCCACCATTCACCCCCCTACTCCCACCTTCTGTTTCAGCAGAATTGAGCTCAGATTTAGTTATGGTCTTTCCCCTCTTTGTAATTGCCTTGACTAAAGTCTCTGTTGCCTGTTCAACCTTGTCAGTGCACGTTTTGCTTTGACACCATCTTAATGAATTCGCTTTCTTCTCTGATTTAAAGGAATCTCGATTTGAACTATATTAAGCTTTGGCATCCCGTGAAGTTCATTTTCCAGGAAGTCAGCATCACATAATCAAAAAAGCTCAATGGTTTGGAGGATGGAAGAAATCAACTCTGTATTCTTCTACGAGATCTTCATATGACCCTGGAAAAGTTGCTGATACCTTTGATAAAAGTTTTCCTCCTTTGCAAGATGAGAGGATTTGGGTAAGGAGACTTCTTAAATTGCCTTTGAATCTGAAACTCTTTTGATTATTTAGGTTAAACCAGTGCATCCATGTTTTTAATCGGTTAATTCACATCAACTTTATGTACATGACGAGAGACTATGTTTTCTTAAGTCTAATGAACATTTTCACATTTACAACAGGAAATGAATTAAACACGTAGATTCCCTGAGGGTAAGAATGAGCTACAATTTTTTTTCCACCTATAAAGCAGCTGCTATCACAGTTTGCTGACTTGCAAATCATTACTGAATGCTTGAGCACATCTTTTTACTTGTTGACATTGTGCAAAGTCAGCTCTTGAACTGCCCATAATTGCTGGACTCATGATTTGCTTTTTTTAATTCCCATATAGAAAAAGATGTGATTAGTAGTGTACATTGCACAATACGGTTTTATGGCACTTTAAAAAAAGTGTATGTTGTAATTTCAGTTTTCACCTTAAACAGAAACACAAAAGTGTTGTTTTACATGGCATCTGCTGTAACACTGAATACACATCTGGGAAATTAAAATTAGCTTGTGATGCCTATAGTACCACAGCCTTCATCAAAGTAAACCTAGCAATAGGAAGAGCCTACTTGAGGAGCACTGACTAGGTGCTAGGTCAGTGATTCCCATATTCCTGTGCACTCAAGAATTGCTTAGAGACCTTTCCAAACTTCCAAAGCCCAGGCCACACCCCAAACTAATTAAATCCTAATCTCTGTAAGTGAAATGCAGCCTCGGTCTTTTTCAAAACTCCGAGTATGCCAAAGTGCAGACAAACAAGGGTATCCCTGTGCTGGGCTCTGTGCTGGTCCCCTGCATGTATGGCTCTATAGTCATTTTCACAATCATCCTATAAAATGCACACCCTGTTCTAAGCAGTGGTCCTAATACTACGATTCACAAAGTACTTGGGAGCAAAATGACTTTGGGAAAATTCAGTTGGGTGAAAAAACAAGTGAGGAGGAAAGTAAATGGCATCATTTTTTCTCTCTGGGTGACCCAGTAGTCTGGACATTTGAAATTCCCAGCCCTCTGAAGTGGGGAAAGGACTTCAGGCTCTCTCTCTGCTCTTTCTCCAAGATTTACGTCATGGCCATATTAAAAAAGAGAGAACCAGGGAATCCCGGCCTCCTCTAAAGGGGAATTGGACACCAATGGTCGACCAAATCATACTGAAAAGAAAATCAGGGTTTGGTTCTTATAAAAGTCTGGGTATATAAAAAATAATAATAATCACAGACAATGATCTGAAGGATACATAGGCTTCCATGCTAGTGAATCTAGATTTTTTCCCCTATGAGGAGAGCAAGACTCCTTACACATGGTTTAACTCTGGAGGATTTTCACTGAATTACATATATATACATTTTTATTGACACTGAATTGTATTTTAACATGGAACTTTCAGTGTCTATTGAGAGGTGCTATAACAAATATTTGTATTACCTTTGTTGTCTGATATCAAACTCAGTAAATGTTTCAGGGATAAGCCATAGGAGCCCCTTTTCTTCATTTCTGGGGCTAGAAAAATGCTGTACTTTCCCATAAAAAAAGGTGTGTTTTCACCTGATCAACAATATATTTTTTTTGTAACTCCACTTTTTCCTTATGTGTGTGTGTGTTTTAAGATTTTATTTATTTATAAGACACAGTGAGAGAGGGAACACAAGAGAGTGGGTGAGGGAGAAGCAGGCTTCCTGCTGAGCAGGCAGCCCGATTCGGGGCTCCATCCAGGACCCTGGGATCACAACCTGAGCCGAAGGCAGCCGCTTAACAACTAAGCCACCCAGGCACCCCTTTCCTTATGTATTTTGACCACAAAGCATGGACTCAAATTTGTGTCCCTGTTTCCTAATTGACAAATCCAGATGTACAAAATTTTGCATAACAATATTCCTTCTGAAATAATATCCCCGCTTTAACTACCTTTAGCATTCCTGGCATCTCTAGTTTCTTATTTATAACTTACATGTGTTTCATAAGCTATCTTGTACCTTATAAATATATTTATAGGGATTTATTCTCATAACCTTCATAACATGTCTGCCTCTAGCTGGCAACAATACGAAAAGTCAAAACTCATGTTCACTCATAGCTATGCTCCTCTCTAGTTAGCAGAATACTGGCAGCATTCAATGAAGAATTAGAATGCATATACCGTGCAAAAATATTACCAGCTTTAGTTTTGAGATAATTATTAATCCTACTGGAGAATTCCTGAATTATAGGACATTTGCAGTCCTTCCATTTGTATCAATCCCCAATTGCTAAGAATCAAGAAAGTATAAATAAGTCACATTCAGCACCCAACCTACCATATGTAGTGTTTTAAGCTCTGAAAAATCATTTGCCTGAAAATATGGGTGAAGTATGCTGCTGAACTTAAAATTACACTTACCTAAGGTTATTTCTCACTTCCCGGTGAAGCCATGCATTTCAAACATGCTTTGGCATATGGAGAATACTCGGGTCTACCAATGTATTTGCCCTCAAAGAAATTTAGTACTTTTGTGTTGTTGTAATCCCTTTTCATGGATAGCATTCATTCACCTAAAAACAGTTTCGCTGATATATGTGGTACAGAAGCATATGGAAGAGAAGCCTGCTAGATGTTTGATTGAGGGCAGGTGTTCTGTGTTCTTCACAGTTGAGCCCCCACCCGACCCGGTTTCAAATTTCTTTTAAAGATTTTATTTATTTATTTGACAGAGAGAGGGAGAGCACAAGTAGGCAGAGCGGCAGGCAGAGGGAGAGGGAGAGGCAGGCTCTCCGCTGAGCAGGGAGTCCGATGCAGGACTTGATCCCAGGACCCCACGATCATGACCTGAGCCAAAGGCAGCCACTCAACTGACTGAGCCACCCAAGCACCCAGTTCTGAATTTCTTTAAAGAATGAGGACTCTCCTGCTGTATCACCAGCACCAGTGCCTGGCAGAAAGGAGGCATTGAATGAGCATCTGCTGAACGAATAATGAGGGAATGTCTTCACCCAGCGCTGCACAGCTATTTAATATGTACTTAATACACCGATGAACATTTGCTTTATCACCAGGTCTAAGCGGTAGTGCTTTATCATTTTCCACAACCACAGCATTGTTTTTATTTTCTTCCCTTATCATCCTGAGAACTTATTATATGCCAGGCACATTGTAAAGTATTTTACATGCAGTTCACTTAAATCTAATGATATTATCATTTAGTCTTAAAATACCAGAAAATAAAGACTTATGAGATCAAAAAATAAAAAACGAAATGCAACAAAGTTGCCTTAAGTGTACAATCAGCACAAATGGAAAAGCCCGAATATGAACCAGGGTCGCCCAAAGACTTAAACCTTCCTCCTTACACATCCCTAATGACTAAGACATACATATTTATAGGAATATTACACGTATCATAAACGAATTATCAGCCTTCAAGATCAGGAAAAATTATATACACATACATTTTTTCAAAACCACCAATTTCCTTACTTATCTTTCCTTTACAATTTGGGGATGATTTCACACCACCAACTTTCCCCTGAGTGTTGACACACTATTTACAGTCCCGAGGCTACTTGTTCTCGGTTATTGTTAGATAAGCTCTGCCAGCGTCTCACAGACCATCTCAGCTCTTCTCTATTTCTTTAAAATTTTACTAAGTTTTCTAAAAGTTATTTTACATAAATTATGTCTGCTTGCCTTTGATGTCTTTTACTCTCAACTTCTATCACAGCGGTTTCTACTTAATTTTACATATCAGCTTTTATCAATGTTTAGCCTTAGTTCGGTTTTGTTGCCTGTATCCTAACCTCCAGCAGATCTGAAGCATGTCTTCAGATATCGGTTTTCTATGCATTCTATGCTATTAAATATTTTTTTTTAAAACAAAGAACACCTCTTATTTCCCTGACACAAAGAGAGACTGAGGACTTGATTAAATATTTGCTGCCATCAAAGAGATTACTATTTTCTTACAGAGACAAGACATGAATTCAAAATAAATAAAAACATTCAACTTGAATATAATCAAATGTGTTGCCCCAGGTAAGGGCAAAAATAATTTTTAAGGATGGCTTATTCTAGTCATAAAAATAAATAAATTGGTTGACCATAACACACACACACATTTAAGTCCAGTAGATAAATATTTTGGAATTGCTAAATTTTGTTTTCAGAATATAGTCAATTATCTGCATCTATAATTCAAACAGCATATTCCAGAAAATTTGTAGCCATTAAAAATTAAGTGATCTACAAAGATGGGAAAGGAACATAAGATGCTTACATAACCCTTTTTGGAATTTCAAATGGTTATGCTTTTTTAATGTCCTTTCTGCCACAGTTGTTCAGTGTTGCTTTTTAATGTTAACTGCTACTGCATGATCTCCCTGAGAAAACTTTACTTAAAGAAGTGAATGAGGCAAACCTTGAGCAGAGACTGCATTTTAGAAGAAGTTTGCTAAGTGCACTTGAATCAAAGGCACTCAATATTATTAATGCCAGTCCCCAAAATTCAAAGCCACACCTTTTAAAACAACTAACATCCTGCACTAAGGAGTTTTCCACTTACTTTTTCCTAAACATTATAGACTGATTATTAGATTATGAATGGGTAGTGATAGCTTTGGGTAGCTAATAACAAATAATCCTTAAAATTAAAAAAAAAAGTGATCAAAAGGCAGTTTTGCTTTTTCCTAGTTTCCACTAATTTGTTGCTTTATATTTTGTTTTCCTTACTGTGTGTTAAACATCAGTAATAAGGTATTTGTACATGTCAACATTTTAAAAATCACCTTTAAAATAAATATCTCTGGGGTGCCTGGGTGACTCAGTTGGTTAAGCGTCGGACTCTTGGTTTCAGCTCAGGTCATGATCTCATGAGTTCTGGGATTGAGCACCTCCTCTCCTTCCCCAAGGGCTGCATGCTTTATGGGGAGTCTGCTTGAGATTCTCGCCCTCTGCCCTTTCCCCACTCACATATATGCACTCTCTCTCTCTCTCTCTAAAGTAAATAAATAAATAAATAAATAATAAATAAATAAATAAATAATTATCTCAAATATTTCTCCTGACAAACTTAGGAAATATATAAACACTGATTCACCAATAGAGATATCGAGGTTTAGAAAAGCAAAATGGTAGCAATCACCTCAGCACAGAGATATCAAAGCATGGGCTTTCTGGCAGCCAAGCACGGCTATGTGACAGCATTCTGATGTATGGATTGAGGTAGACCTGTTGAGAGGACATTGTTTCACTGGCTGAAAAGGAAATTTCTTGACCTGGTCATGCTCCTTCCACACCCTTCACCAAGGAGAGAAGGTAGACAGACGCAGACGCAGAAAATAAAGGAGAGGAAGATAGAGTAGAAAGCAGAAGATGAACTTTTCCTTGATCACCTGGCAAGCCCAGCATACTCACATAAAACCAGAGATGTTCTCCTACCTGTTTTACACCATTGTATTTTAAAGGTTTAAATTTTTTCTTATGATATCTTTGTTTGCCTTAATTAGTACAAAAATCTGTATGTGTGTATGTATCTAGCTATCTATCTGTCATCATCCATGCATGCATTCTCTACTCATCTTCATCCTTAGTCTACTTTCCTTCTTGATTCTACTGCCTACTCCACACTATACCTCATCACTTGACATCTGCATGGCTAGAATAGCATTCCCTTTGCTCATAAACTCTCCTGGACACAACTCACGAAACATAAGACTCCCATACTAAATCTTACTTAAATATGACTTGTATAAAATTGTTTCTCTTGCTCAGAAGTCTACTATCCATTCTTATTTGCTTTGGAATAAAGCACATTCTCTTAGCCTTACACTGAAAGCTCTTCCAATCTGATCTCACCGTATCTCCTGCCCTGAAATAACCCTGTAGACAGTTAAAATCCCATTTCTTCTAGCAAATCGTGCCCAACTGCATCAGCTCCAAATTAATTGGTTTCTTAATCTTCCATACTTTGTATTGTCATCAGAAAACATTTTTGATTTTATGTGATTTTATTATTTTACACTTGTATTAAAATGCTGCCAACATGACAGGAACACAATTTAGATTTATTTTAAGGACCCCACCTGTGACTCACTGAGGGAAGAAGCACCTGGCAAAAGTTTGATGCCTACTGAAGTAAACTGTGTTAATTCTGCAGGCTTCTTATGTGAAAAAGCAAGGAGAGGGTGAATATATTTCTTCATAAAAATAATCCTCAAGATTAAATTGCCTTAACTATCCAAACAATGCATTAAAAACTAGAATCAAATAAGGTTCCTTTGTACTTCCTTCCATTCCAACTCAAATCCTGGTGAGTTTTTGTTCCTATGGTCCAAACACTTGAAGGTTCCAATTTACTACAGACAATATACATAATCTATGAGCAGCATATGCATAAGTATATATAAGAAAAGCAAGCATGACAATGAATAAGCTGTTTATAAGCCCCAGTGAATAAGATCTACCACATATTTGAATCAGAACGCATTTTCCACTTGGCAATATAACAGCCAGATCAAATATTCCCTATTCAGGAAAATAGCATTTCAAAAGGGAATGACATTGTATGAAAATACAAATAAGATTGAAATCAATACTTTTTTTTTTGCTGGACACTGGTGGTGGTGATTATTGTCTCAAGTGACTGAACACAAAAAATTGCCAATATTTGATGTAACACCAAATACATGAACTTTGAAAGCAGGCCATGCTGAGTTTAAATACCGGCTTCATAATTTACAGGTTGTGTGATTTTGAGCAAATTATTTAATTTCATTGAGGCTCTGTCTCATCATAGAGAAAAATAATAGTACCTTTCTCAGAAGGTTGTAACAAGAGTACACTATAATATTGTTAAAATTTTTAGTACAATAGGTGCAAATTAATTGGTAGCTTCTCATACCTTCTTGAGGTACTTCGATAATAAAATTATCAAAATGGCCTTTGATGTCAACATTTCACGTATAAAGAGTTGCCATTCTTTACAAGCTACATGATATCTGGCAAGTTAATCACCATATTCCAACTTCACCTTCCTCATCTGTACAATAGGGACAAGATTTCCTACATTATTTGGCTGCTGTGAACATACACAAAGGTTGATAGATGCAGTGTTAAGCACAGTCATTGTTAAATTGTAAATGCCCAATTTAACAGTTTGCTACAGAGAAACTAAATTACAGAACATTTTTTATCTTTTTTTTAAGATTTATTTATTTATTTATTTGAGAGAGAGAGAGAGAGAGAGAGGGAGAGAGTGGGGGAGGGGCAGAGGGAGAGAGAGAATCTTCAAGCAGGCTCCCTCACAGAACACAGAGCCCAACTTGGGGCTTGATTTCACAATCCATAAGATCACAACCTAAGCCGAAACCAAGAGTTGGGGGCTTAACTGACTGAGTCCCCCAGGTGCGTCCAGAACATTTTTTTATCTTAATTTTTCAAATTCAAGACATAATTTTGGGAGGAACTGACACTAACAAACACAGACAAATCAGTTTCTTTGTTGTTTTACCACTAAAAGCAACAACTGCTACTTATCATTAAAACATTTATTAAGCATCTATGATCTGTCATTTTGCTGTGTGTCACAGAGCTGATTAAAGAGCACAGATTCTGGAGACAGATGGTATACTTTGTATACCAGCTCAGCCACTTACCAGTTGTTTGTCCTTGAAAGATTCACTTAATCCCTGCTCCTTCATCTGTAAAGCCTANTTAAGCATCTATGATCTGTCATTTTGCTGTGTGTCACAGAGCTGATTAAAGAGCACAGATTCCGGAGACAGATGGTATACTTTGTATAAGCTCAGCCACTTACCAGTTGTTTGTCCTTGAACAATTCACTTAATCCCTGCTCCTTCATCTGTAAAGCCTAACAATACAAATACCTCATAGGGTTGTGTGAGGATTAAATGAGTTAATATATGTTAATAACATATTTAGAACACAATATTATGGAAGTACCAGGGCTTATTTCATTGTACTAGGAGTTTTCACAAATTATTAAGTGTCGGCAATACTCCTTTGAGGGAAGTACACTTATTATCATTTTACAGGGGTGGAAATTGAGGCTCAGAAGGCTCAGTGACTTTCCTAACAAGATAGGCAGCAAATGAGGGCATTAGATCCTGGTTTTCCTATCTCCTAAGTTCATTTACATTTTACTGTATCATAATAAAGCTCTAACCGGGCTGCATGTCTATTATACCTTTATATTCTTCTGCTTCTTTATATATTCAACTATATAAAGTTATATCATATTATACATGCACCACAAACTCTTTATTACCTCAGGTCCTTTCAACCAATACTCTCTTTTAATTTGGATTTATATCAGATCAGTACCTAACATAAAGATATACCAGAGTGGAGTGATATTTGAATATTTAGCCTAATGACATGCTATTCTCACAAAAATTACCTTCAAGAACCTCTTTATCCCTTTTATTATGGAAAATTCAATCATATACCTAAATATAAAAAGTAGTATATTGGATCCCCATGTATAATTATCAACTCGTGGCCAATATTGTTTCATCCATACTTCCAATCATCTGGAATTATTTTGACATAATTTCCAGATAGCCTAACATTTAGTCTACAACTATTTTAGTATAAAATAGTGGCCCTGACAAAACATAACTGCAATCCCATTATCAATCATGAAACAGGAAAAATTGCCTTGAATAAGCACATCACAATCTTGTATCTATGTTTCCCTGATTGTCTTATGATTTAAAAAAAATACTTATTTTTGCCAAGTATAAGTAAAGTCCACATTTAGAGATTATGTATTCTGTCTCTACATTCTCCTTTAATCTAAGAATGTTTCACCTCCATTTCTTTTTATCTGACATTGAAAAAAAAGGCTTTTTTTGTTCTATGGAGTCCTTTAATCTGGATTTTGTTTACACAACCCCAAGGAATCACATGTTTTGATCATTGTGCATGCTAAAAGCTGAACATTTGATGTAGATTCTTGATCATATTCAGGTTTGATTTTCTGACAATAAGTACCTTTTCAATAATGTAATATTAAAAAGTTGATAGCTCTTGTTTATTCTTCTAATGCCCTTTCAGTGCACTTTTGTACCTTTGAACTAAAATTAAATTCCTTTTGGCAGGCTATATTTATATTTTCAAACCTCTGCCTAGTGTAGTTTAGCATTCTGGGTTTAGGGTTGTTTTCAACAGCATTATTATTTTTGTTAATACAGAAGTTTTGATATTCATGATCCATTTGTGGATTTATCTGTGTGTGGTATACATGGATTCTAGTAAGATCACTATTAATCTCCTTTTTCTTTCAAAACGTAAGTATCCTTTATTAAGCTGATAATTATTCTCCTTTTTTTAGTCTCAAACTCTGTTTATTTGAAGTCAAATAAATCCCCAATGGTCAAATATGGGGGAAAAATGAGATAGTATTCTTGAAGGATTGGAAATCAGAAATGAATACATTTAGATTCTTATTTTTGCCTCTCCCCTCACTAGCCAGTCAAGAATTCTAAAATTGAAGAAAACTCCATGAGGTGTCTTTTCTCTCTATTTTCCCTTGGGATGGAGGGAACAAGGTGCCAGAAATCATGATGTTGCCCTGGAGCTGGCTAGTGCATGGCCGGCTCTTGCGTCCCGGTGTATGTGTTAGAAGGCATGTTGTCACGCTTCTCTGAGGCAAAGAGAGAAGAGGGCATTGTGCCTTTTCCTACACCCAAATAACACACATGAAGTCATTCTCTCAGGCCGTTTTCTGTCCTAAGATAGAGAAAACAGAGCTAAAAATTTATGGGAACAGTAGGGGCTAAAATATCCCAAGATTTAGAGCCTGACCTCAATGCCTTGAATTACAATTCAAAGTAAACAGAAAGTGGTTCAGAATGCAGGATGTGTGCTTAATGTATCCTATTCAGTTCACTGCCAGAAATGAATTGTTGCATTGTGTACAAGTCAAAGCATCCTGGAGTGGCTCAAGGATGGGCTCAAGCGGAGGACATCCCAGTTGTCCACTTAGGGCATCAGAAAACCCACCCGGGCTAGATCTGAGAGGACAGGTTGCTGAAGAACATCCGGTGACACACCAGTGAAAGTGGAAAACATACTTGTTGAATATTTAAAGTGCTTTTAGACCTGGGAGGTTATGGAACAGTAAAGCTCTAAGCCAAAGAGCAAACAACTAATTTTCAAAGGAAATAAATGAAAACTCTCGGATGCTTTGGTCTTTGATGGGGGCGCCCATTTCTCTTAAATTCTGAAACACCCAGTTGTGGGATTATTGATGTAGAAAACAACGTATTTTAAATATAAACAATATACAGAATTAAAGAACATCTGTTAACATACTATGTTATAAATTACAGTAAATCAGTTAATATTATTGATATAGTTAGTTGGCAAGTATTAAGTATTGTCGATGTTCTTTTTTTTAAAGATTTTGTTTATTTATTTATTTTTAAAAGATTTTATTTATTTATTTGAGAGAGAGAGAGAAAGAGAGATTACAAGTAGGCTGAGAGGCAGGCAGAGAGAGGAGGAAGCAGGCTCCCTGCCGAGCAGGGACCTCGATGCGGGACTCGATCTCAGAACCCTGAGATCATGACCTGAGCCAAAGGCAAATGCTTAACCAACTGAGCCACCCAGGCGCCCCTATTGTTGATGTTCTTACGGCAAATTGCAGAAAAGATATTTTACTATCATAGACACAAAACACTCCCCAAAATAATTATTAAATTGGAGGCCATTTATTGATATGCACAGAGCTGTCAAATATGGACTGAGATAAAGTAAATTACTTTGAGACTTTTGGTTATTATGTTCAAATTCGTAGTACTAATTGAGCAAATCTGAAGTGATTTACTCTTGATGAAGTACTCAATCTTAGGTAAATTATATTTTCCTGCTGAATATGTAGAAATGTGGAATAGTATTTTACTCATTAAATTTATATATTTGCCAATTATATATTTAGGTTAAGTGCTATATCATTCAATATTTTTAAATTTTACTTTTTTTTTTTTTAGAGACTCCTAGCTTGAAATCTAGCTGGAGAAAAGGTGTTAAATGCAAGATACTCTGTATGACATGATTCCTCTCTGTGTAAAATTGGCTTGCAAAAGCCCAAGGCAAACTTTCATGACCTGTCAATCTAATAATAAAAGTTTAAGTAGTCTATTTGAGTTTTTCATAAATTGCCACATAACTTTGAATGCAGGATCAGGGATTCAAATTCCATTATCACTGTTCAGTACAAGGTGAAATGTAGGAGGTGTGAAAAAGATCGAAACAGAGTATAAATGGTTAATTTATAAACTTGAATTGATGATTCATCATGAAATAATTTTCCTAAAACAAGTTTAAAGGACTTTTAAATTAAATACTACATGTCTAGATGCCTGCAGGTCAAACTTAAGTCTTCTGTTCCTTGCAGACCATATACTAAAGAAGAACATTATTGAAAATGACTGTGAATACAAAGCTGTGAATCATAGGGTTTCCAATATTTATTAAGTTATCCCTGTTAGATATTTAAAGATTATTAGCTACATAGCAAGACATTATCCCTTATAGATAAAAATGAAATATGTTTTTTAAAAGAAGAGATATCATGGCATTGACTCAAAAACACTGAAAATTTCAAGACAAAACTTCCCCAGGAAAGGAAATAATCAAAGAAGATAGGAAAGCATTTAAATATCAAAACATCTCTCTTGCAGATGGAAAATAATGCATGTCCCTTTTTACACATCCCACTTATTGCGTGTGACACATTTTTTAAAAGATTTTCTTTCTTTCTTTATTTGATAGAGAGAGAGAGAGAGATCACAATTAGGCAGAGAGGCAGGCAGAGAGGAGGGGGAAGCAGGCTCTCTGCTGAGCAGGGAGCCTGATGAGGAACTCGATCCCAGGACCCTGAGATCATGACCTGAGCCGAAGACAGAGGCTTAACCCACTGAGACACCCAGGTGTCCTGAGTGTGATACATTTTATAGGTTCATTTTTCTTCAATATTTCTACCAATAATTGACATGCACAGGATTAATTGGTAATCTTCCTGCTACTAAGTCTTGTACTCGTTGTATTAGGCAAATACCCTAGTGGTTGTTAATTTTAAAATTCCGATTCTGCATAGGACTCCCACTGCTAACTTTTCTTATTAATCCCTGCCACCTTCTACTTATATACTCAGGCATCCCTTTCCAAAACATAGCAAAAATATCCTAAGAATCTTCTGGGAAAATATTCTTTGATCATAGGTATTTTAAGTGGAAGAAACTTACCTACAGTATTAATGATCACAATGTAATTAAATCAAAACCATTTACACTTTTAATTTGAAGTTGTATTGCTTCATAATTAACCCAAATGGAGAATAAAGTAATTAATTTTTCAGGAAACAATTTCACCGCATAAAGTTAAATATCAATTAATATGTGTATTAAATTGCCAGTAGTGTTTTGAAAAATTAATTTGCTCCCAAACTTTCAGAGCAGAAGAAATTTCATCAGTGTCGTCTCAATGTCAAGTAATTCACAAGTAAAACACAGAGTAGATTTAATTACAATAATCATTAAGGATATAATTATGGTTCTATTTAACTTTTCTTATTTGAACCTACCATCCTAATTTTTATGGTGTAATCTGACAGACCCTCTGTATACTACTGATTTTTCTAGATAGGACATAGTGCTTTAAAATGTATTATTTTGGGAGATACATGAAAACATCTCACTCTTTGGAAAAATATAGAATCTGTGATATTTGAAGAATATAACTAGTTTATCTAGCAGTATTAATAAAAATCAACTATATGTAAATTTTAAGGTAAAGAAATACACCATTCTCCAAAAAAAGTCCTAAGAATAAAGGACAAACTTCCTAACAAAGTCACCCACATTTCCCAAGATATAAGATATAATATACTTTCTAGAGTTCACAATGATCACATAAAACTGACAACTTCCATGGCTTAAGAGTCCCTCAAGAGTTCCTGTGGAAACTTATATTTACCCTAGCCACTAGCTTGATTTTCCCTATATTATAAGGTTCATTTTTAGCCTAAATATGGATCAAGAATAGCCTTTTTTTTACTATGAGGTAGAAATTAGTACATTTTAAATCGTACAATTTTTATGTAGCTGATGAATCTATGTTTTTTAAAAAATATTTTTAATACAGCATGACAAAACCAAACCCAACAGAAAGTTGTAATTCTAATAACTGACCAGAGAATTGTGCAGAAATACTCACTACATGTTAAAACACATCTTAATAGAAACGTTTTACTGTGAAAATAACACACTCTGGGATAAGGAGGAAAGATAGAATTGTTTTTTTTTTCCTTAAGAAAATGTAGAAGAAAAATATTTTCAGAATATTAACAAGTATGTCTTTAACGTTTATTTATTTCTGGGTATGCAAAGTTGCCACATAGTCTCCACTAATTGGATCAATGACATTGGCAGGGTGGGTGGGCAGGAGCAGTGTATGAAGACTAGAAAAATTAATAAGTGCTCAATTTAGAGTTTCAAAAAATAATTTTGTTATTTCACAGGCTCTTAAATAAATGCTCTTTAATGGTACTTTAAAAGCAAGGACATTCATTGAGAACTCAAGGCACAGAGTTTGTGGTGCAAACACTCAATAGGAGAGTGAAACTTTGCAGGACTTACTCCCAGTGCAATGGGAATCCCAGTTAGGTTTAGGGGAGTCCCAGGGCAGAAGGGTCTGTAGTCATATTTTGGAATGATAACTTGAGATACAAAACTAGTAGAGAATGCATATCCAAAATGGTGGTTTGAGTGGTAACTTCGGTAATAATTGAGGAAGGTATCTGGGAGGATGGTCCAAGGGTGCCCGTGAAAATATTCTGGACTCCCCAATTAGGTGTAATGAAGAAGATATGAGTTTCTTGCTCCCCAAGAGGAATATGAAGGTGAGTAAGCAGAGTCCATAGAGCAGAAGCAGCCTTGGGAATTCTGTTCACCAAGGAATCGTAAATCATATGAAAATCTTGAAATGATGGAGGAAAACCCTAAATGCTCATGTCTCAATCCAGAAATAACTGACCCTCAATTGTCAAGGTTACTTTTCTGTCCTCTGAAGAAACAAGTGCTCCTTAAATAAGCATAAATAAAGGCAAGAAGAAACACAGTTTCAATTTTTCCTTAGGCTGTGGTTTTTGAGAAAATCATTCATGCCTATTACAGAAATAAGCAAAAATCTGGGATTCTGGATGAACGACTGAAGAGAAGAGATTGGAGGCAGCTCAGCACAGGATGAGTGGGTTCCATAGTGGGTAACAGTTCCTTTCAGTGTGGGGATGGCGGGTGAAAAGCTCCAGGAGCCAAAAATGACTAAGGCACTATTAATAACACACTAGCCTACATTTTAAGTCGACACTGTTTCATTTGTTGTTTGCTGCTGACGGACACCCTCCTCTCCCAGTTCTAAAAGTTCAAATGTTGCCCCCCACACAGTCATGTCTCTTTGTACTTTATAAAAGTGAAGAAATCAAAGCAGAGGCAATTAGCGTAACTCACTGAAAAAAACAGAACATCATGTTTAGTGTGAAAAATCAGAGTACAAACTGAAAATTCAGCGGGATTCAGAGCAAGAGGTAACCTAAAGGAATAACCTGCACCTCCCACCCCACATAAAAAGAAAAAAAAGAAAAGAAAAAAAGAAAAAAAAAAGAAAAAAGTGTCTCTTGAGAAACAGGGTTAGGAGTATGATCCAAATTTGTTTAAGTCTCAAAGGAACTTGTAACTTCTACCCCAACGCAGCCTATGATTTAGGTGCATCTAGTCAGCTATAAGTAGCTTACATTTCAAACACAGTTTTTCTTTGCTATAACATTGTTTACACAGGATCATTTTTTTTAATGGGAAAATACAGAAGACTATTAAAAATACAGAAGACCATTAAAATATTTTAATGAATTTAGACCACTTACGATGAATGATACAACCTTAAAATATTATTAACATTTCAGCAAGCAATAGATTATTATCCATTTTTTCTTTGCATCCTGTATGTATATATTTTTTCAGACATTGAAATGAGTATCGCCTCCTTATTCTGCTGGCTGATTTCATTCTCATTTCATTCGGAACCAAACAGGTTACACAGTAACAGGTACTTTGTTAGTCAAAATATGCTACAAAGACCAGCGACATCAGAACCCTGGGAGCCAGCTGAAATTCAGAATATCAGACTCTCTCCTGGTCCCTTCCAACAGAATCTGCACTGTAACAAAATCCCCACATACTTTCAGTGAGCATTAAAGCTTGAGAGGCCCTAGATTAGGAAACTGCTCAAGTCTAAATTCTATGGCTTCCAGTGACTCATAAACATCTACCTTCAGCCCAGTTCCAGACCATGTCAGTTAGCCACCTGATGCGACCTTTGCATGCCATCAAAGCACTTAGGCCCAATATATCAACAGCTAACTCATGAGTTTCTGCTCCCCAAATCTGGCCTTCTTCTAGAGCTTCTTAAATTAGTGCAAGAAAAACTAGCGCTACTCTTGAAATCTACCTCTTGCCCATCCTCCACATCCAAAACTATACCTCTAGATCTTGTGAAACACCTCTTGAATCCACCTTCTTCTTTCTATCTCCTATCTCACTCAAGGTGCTTCTTATGACCCCCTAACTAAAATGCTCATGGCAAAGAGTGATCTGCAAAAAGCTGATCATATCATACATCCCACTTAAACATTCAGTGTCTTTCTGTTGTGCTTAGGTAAACACCAGTACTACGAGATTCTTCATGGTCTGATTTGTACTCGCCATGCTGGCCTCTCTTCTTCTCATGAGTCACAATAACCTTATTCCCATTACTCTTATGTGCTTAGTGTCTTCTCTCACAGGTCCTTTGCATGTGTTTTCTTATCTTTGCATAAATTCTTGTTCCTTTATTCATCTCTTCACATACTCAACAAATACTGATTAAGCATCTTCTGTGTGCCACTGGAGAGCTTTGCGTAGAGCATGACATGCTCTTGCTTTGGTTTTAATGGGATCACTCCAGCTGCTGTGATAGGAGATGACAGTCACCCAGGTGAGCATTTGCATGGACTTGGACATAAGTCGTAGTGGTAAAGGCAGTAGGAAATGACTAGATTCTGGGTATATTTTTAAATGTAAAGCTGGCAGAAGTTATCTTCACTTCATTCAAATTTAGTTTTTTGTTTAGATAAATCTCTGCTTAATTTTATTTCCCTGGGAAAGTACCCTCTGACCTCCCCATGTCAAATCCCTTACTACGGGCTATTATAAAATTATGTACCTCTTCACGTGCATTTCAGTCACACTGGTAACTTTACATTTATTCCTGTGATTATTTGTTTTAAGATCCAAAGGGAAGGGACTGGTCATAGTTTCTGTGTGTGTGTGTGTGTGTGTGTGTTAACTCTGCTATACCCAGAACACCTAGAATGGGCTGCTTAGCCCATATTAACCCTATGGGCTGCTTAGGCTGCACATATTAGACACTCAATGAGTATTTGTTAAATGAATGAATTTAGAAGTATTTATTTCTAGCATAAAATTCAGATGAGGCCTTTCATGTTTTAGTTACCTCCCCAGTTTCATTTCTCAAATCCTCTATACCTTTTTCTTAAAACATTAGGGGAAATAGGGTTTTCCCTCTCTGAAATGCTCCCCACCACTGTCTTCTGGGAAATTCCTAAACATCTTCCATATCTATATGTGTAGAAAGCATTTTATCCAGAAAATTTCTCCAAATCTTATGTGTTCTTTTTCTAGTGGAGAAAAATAACAAGAAAGAAAAGGCATTCAGGGGCGCCTGGGTGGCTCAGTCAGTTAAGCATCTGCATTAGGCTCAGGTCATGATCCCAGGGTCCTGGGATGGAGCCCTGCGTCAGGTTCTCGGCTCAGTGGGGGGTCTGGTTCTCCCTCTCCTCTCCGCTTGTGCTCTCCCTCTCACTATCTCTGTCGCTATCTCTCTCTCTCTCTCTCAAATAAATAAATAAATAAATAATCTTAAAAGAAAAAAAGAAGGAAAAGACATCCAGTGTGGCTCAGGACCATGTGAGGTTTAATATTACTAGGGTATACTGCTCGAAGTGGGAGAAATGGCTGCAGAGGGAAATAAAGAGTGGGCATGGGAGGCCTTGGCGCCATGAGAGATGTCTGGTCAGGGGAATGAAATGTATTCATCGGGGGAATTGGTCAGGGGATTTGGTCAGATGTATGCAGAAATATTATCCTGGCATCTTTGTGAAGGGTGGATTACAAGTGTGAGAGACAACTTGTCCCCAGTGCCACAGAGCAGAAGCTGGGCGATACCCCCCGATCAATGCTGGTGACAAGACAGGAAGACAAGGAACAAGAATGTCAGAAATAATTAAGTCCTTGGGAGGTGATTAAGAAGGGATGGATGCAAAGAAAAAGGAACTTTAAAGATGATGCCAGGTTTCTGATTTGGGTGATTGGAAGGCCCTCCGTACCATTAACTGTGACAAAGTACCAGGAAATGAAGAACGTATCTGGAGAGCAGGTCTGTCTCCAGCAGGTTAGTTTTGGAACACATCCAAGTGGGGAACCCCTCCTGCCTATGCTTATGTCATGAAGCACTGGGACCTGCTGAGGAACACGGCTTCCACTGACGGTGACTCAGTGAAGAACGAAGGGTACCCTTGGAGAATGCTGACCCCAGGCAGACCCTCAGCCTCTGTGAAATTCAACTTCTTCACATGTAAAATGGTAAGATAATAACTACTTTACAGGAAAATGACATTATGTATCTCACAGTTTATTGTGAAAATCAAATAAGGTGGATCTAAAAATTTTATAAATTGTAACATTACACAAAATATCAGGTATCAATATTGCTACTAAAGGGCCAGACTCCAACATATCTAATATTCATAGGAATAGCAACAGAAAACATTGTAAGACTCAAAATTACATTGTGTTACTAGGCTTTCATTGTGTCCATTTCTTTATTTTTTAAGAAGACAGAAGCACTTATTTAGTTACTGTTACGTGAGTGGTCATTTCTGGGAAGTACTAATTCATATAAAGACTCAAGTTTCTGATTATGACAAAATTCATTTTAAATGATCAAAAAGCATGACTCCTCAGACATGCATCCAGACAACTGGCACAACCGTGTGAAGGGTGATAGGGAAGAAGGTTCTTGTAACAGCCTGATGAGGATGGTTCCCGTGTGGGCATTACAGAAAGTTAGATGAAGGAAATCAGAACTGATGAGGAGAGGCTCTCTCTGTACCTGGCATTTTCTCAAAGTTATAGCTATGATTAGGAAAGCACATCAGAGGAACTCCAGAAATCTTCTGAATCTCCTCTCAGGTCCTGGTCACCCATGGCCACAATGTGACACTCAGACTTAGAAATGCTCTTTGCACAGGTGCTGCTCCCTGTACACATAATAATTATACAAAACTTAGTTCTTGGGAAGGCTTGACAGGCACTGAAAATTGGGCCCTGACTTCTAAAATATATCTATTTTATAGGGCATCTCCAATTATACAGGAGAATGCTTTGTTAATGGACCACCATTAATATTCAAAGTCCCATTTGCCTTTAATAAAAATACTCATAATCTAATTAATATCGCTATCAACCCAGAGATGCTAAGGACAATGCTACTTTGTGTTAAATTAAAAAAAATCGGGCGCCTGGGTGGCTCAATGGGTTAAAGCCTCTGCCTTCGGCTCAGGTCACGATCTCAGGGTCCTGGAATCGAGGCCCGCGTCGGGTTCTCTGCTCAGCGGGGAGCCTGCTTCCTCCTCTCTCTCTCTGCCNTCTCTGCCTGCCTCTCTGCCTACTTGTAATCTCTCTGTCAAATAAATAAATAAAATCTTTTAAAAAAATGAATATGATGTTGGGAGACTTTTCTTTCCTTAAGAGGGCTGTATCTTTCCTAGCTTTCTTTTTAGAATTGAACCTATCTCTTTAAATTTCTGATATTTGAAGCTAAGCATTTATTTATATATTTATTTATTATATCTATATTTATATATTTATTATATCTATATATAATATATTCATATATTATTTATATGCATTATATATTATATCTATTATATATACACATTATATATAAATTGTATATATACGTTATATATATTTGTATATACATTATTTATATATATATAAATACACATACATATATATATATATACATGTAATCATTNTTATATATATTTGTATATACATTATTTATATATATATAAATACACATACATATATATATATACATGTAATCATGNATCATTTATGTCTTTGTTTTCTTTTGCTTCTCCACATACACACAGCTATCTAGTTTCTCCTTAGTATTGCATTTACATATTTAATAGGCTAAAGATATTCAATTCTAGGAGATTCTTTTAAAATTATTAGGATTTTAATCAATGGTAATATATTATTTTTCTATTATAAAACATATATATTCTTTTTTTTAAGATTTATTTATTTATTTATTTGACAGAGAGAGAGAGATCACAAATAGGCAGAGAGAGAGAAGGAAGCAGGCTCTCTGCCAAGCAGAGAGCCCGATGTGGGCCTCGATCCCAAGACCCTGAGATCATGACCTGAGCCAAAGGCAGAGGCTTTAACCCACTGAGCCACCCAGGTGCCCAACATATATATTCTTTTGTGGATTATTCCAGCAGAGGACAGAAAATACTATCTGTCATCTGCTTTTATGACACAGCACACATTATCCTATCTGAAAAAAAATCTTACTGGTGCAGTCACAAAAATCCTATTGATACGATATCTGTAAATAAGTAGCATATTTCTAGAAATGAGTTAATTGCTAATAGGGATTAAAGTAAAAATATGTTAGCATGCAGGTTCTTTTTATCACAGTAAAATTTATTCAAAGATCATATAATCTAGCTGTAATGCTTCAACTGAGAGTTAATTAGCTGTTATTAATATGTGATGATATTAATCAGGGGCATCAGCCTTCCATTATCTTCTGTACCACAAAAATGTAGGGCATTATTATACTCAAAATTTGTGCTATTAAAAATAGTACTAGTCATGTCACTGCTTTCAACATATGAAGTAAAGAAATGTAACTTCCCAATTGTACTGCTCTCTTTTGTCAGAAACATTAAGAATATTCAGCTAAGGAATAAAACATGCACTAAAGTACTGTGCCTTTTCAAACATAACCAAAAAATAGTGTAGCTATTGCAAAATCATACTTGAAGCCTCAGAAGTACTAACCTAACAGGAGAAAAAGAAGGGAACAACTGTACATAAATATTTTTTTCCCAGTTCCTCAGCAAAGACAATGGAAAAAAAAATTGGTCAGAACACAATCTCAGACTAAGGCATCTTTCTCATGAAAAATACACATACTCCTTGTTAAAAGGTAACCTCTGAATAAACGTCTGGGTTATAGTTGTAAGTCTTCTAGTGGTAAAATGATGCGATCTAGTTTGTATATATACTCAGCATCTATGTGTCATGCGTTTAATAGCAAAAATGATGATGGATAGCATAGCATCACTAATTATATTTAGTGCTTTAGAGGATTAATTCTAATTAAATCCATTAAAAAGTTAACTTTTTCATTAAGGATCAGTCCTATATATGAAGCAGAGTGGAAGACTCATCTGGACTTCTCTCATAACTTTAAAGAGGCTTTAATTTGCCATTACAAGTTTCAACAGCAACTGCCAGGAATTTTAGTCAGTGTAAATCTCTATCTGAAGGCAATTATTATTATTTTTTTTTTTTGATACACAGAGAGAGAGATCACAAGTAGGCAGAGAGGCAGGCAGAGAGAGAGGAGGAGGAAGCAGGCTCCCTGCAGAGCAGAGAGCCCGATGAGGGCCTCGATCCCAGGACCCTGAGATCATGACCTGAGCCGAAAGCAAAGGCTTTAACCCACTGAGCCATCCAGGCGCCCTGAAGGCAATTATTAATATCCAAGTCTTGTCTTGTGCAGGTTTCTACTCTTTTAAATATTTTTTAATTTATATAAAATCAGGATGTGGTTACAGCACCACGCTGAGTATGTTCTTCTGCTCAGACACAACAAAGACCTATATAGAACTACTGACTTTTGAAAATTATGCAAAAAACTATTCTTTTCAAAAATTCTATTAGTTAACGTACAGCGTGATATCGGTTTCTGGAGTAGAATTCAGTGATTCATCACTTACATACGATACCCAGTGCTCACTACAACAAGTGCCCTCCTTAATCCGCATCACCCCTCTAGTGCATCCCCCACACACCCTTCCATCAACCCTCAGCTTATTCTCTATCATTAATAGTCACTTATGTCTTGTTTCCCTCTCCTTGTTTTCCTTCCCCCTTCCCATACGTTCATCTGTTTTCTTTGTTAAAATCCACAAACCAGTGAGATCGAACAGTATTTGTCTTTCTCTGACTGACTTATTTCACTTTGCATAATACACCTTGTCTCCATCCACATCATTGCAAATGGCAAGGCTTCATTTTTGATGGCTGCATAATATTCCTGTGTGTGTGTGTGTGTGCACGCGCGCACGTGTGTGTGTGTGTGTGTGTGTGTATACATCACTTCTTTATTCATTCATCAGTTAATGGACATTTGGGCTCTCTCCTTAGTTTGACTATTGTTAATAATACTGCTACATACATCAGGCAGAAAAGAATGTCCAATAGATAAAAGACAGTCTCTTCAACAAATCATGTTGGGAAAACTGGACAGCAACATGCAGAAAATGAAACTGGACCATTTTCTTACACCATACACAAAAATAAATCCAGAATGGATGAAAGACCTAAATGTGAGACAGGAAAGCACCAAAATCCTATAGGAGAAGATAGGCAGCAACCTCTTTGACCCTGGCCATAGCAACTTCTTATTAGACATGTCACAAGAGACAAGGGAAACAGAAGCAAAAATCAACTATTGGGACTTCATCCAGATAAAAACCTTCTGCACAACAAAGGAACAATCAACAAAACTAAAAGGAAACAAAAAAACTGTTCTAAATGTTTCCAATATTATCTAGCTGTTGATATTGGTTATCAAAGAGATTCATTATAGTTCTCAATTTATTGAATTTATACTCTATTTTAGGACTAATAGCAAGAATTTAGCTGTTTCTGTAATCTTGGGTACACATAAATTTGATATCAAGTGAATGGTCTCATCGATACCCGGGGATGTTTTTGTCTGGTTGATAGTTGGCAGAAGCATTTGGTGGACAACAGTGCTTTTAGATTATCTCTTACTGATTCCAACTGGTAACCTCTTACTTATTCTGATTGGCTCTTTGTCACAGAAAAGAGTGTGTGAATGTTATTATATAAACACACACATATGAGAAACAGTTCAAGTCAGTCACTTACCAAATGCATGGGTTTCTGTTAAGTATGAAACATTTTGCTTGAACAAAATAAGGTTAAGCCATTTTTGGAGGTACAGATAAATAAATTAGCAGTTGTAACACATGCTAATACTTGCCGAGATAGATGCTAATTCCTGCATATAGCAGAGGCCACAGTAAGGAAAAAGAAACATACTTGGAAAAGATGAAATGTGTACTGAAATTTGAAAGTGAAACATTAGGTAGGCAAAGAAAAAGGAAAAGGAGGAAAAAGAGAAAAAGGAATAACATTTGCTAAAGGAAGGAAAAGCAAGAGACAAAACCACACACGGAAGATGCTCAAGTAATTTTTAGGGTCAGAGGAAATGGTAGGTGGTGAGAAAAAGCTTGGAGAATCAGGCAGAAGCCAGATACGAGTTAGCAAATTTGCTATATGCAATGTGAAGCACCCCTGGCTTCCTGCTCTCTTAGCCTTAGTCTATTTGGGCAGCTCTAACAAAAATACCATAGACTGGGTGACTTCAATTACAAACGTTTATCTCCCACAGTTCCACAGGCTGGGAAGTCCAGGATCAAGGCACCAAGGTATGTGATATCTGGTGAAGACCACTTCCTGGTTCATCGAAGGCCATCTTCTCTCTGTGTCCTCACATGGAGGAAGGAGCATGGGAGCTCCCTGGGGTCTCTTTTATAAAAGCACTAATCCTGTTCATGCAGGCTTCATCCCCAAGATCTAAGCACCTCCCAAAGGCCCCACCTCCAATTACCTCACACCAGGGATTAGACTTCAACATATGAATTCAGTAGAAACATAACTGGTCAGGTGGTAGCAGGACCCTTCCTCAGGAGCTTCCTCATAGTCTAATAATCCTACTCAGTACAATTATCAACTAGTTTATCAAATGAGGTACCTGGGCAGGTCATATATGCTATACGAATTAATACAGATATATCTGGTAGATAAGAAACAGTGGAAGACATTGCACCCGAATGTTTATAGCAGCAATGTCCACAATAGCCAAACTATGGAAAGAACCTAGATGTCCATCAACAGATGAATGGATAAAGAAGATGTGGTATATATATACAATGGAATACTATGCAGCTATCAAAAGAAACGAAATCTTGCTGTTTGCAACGACATGGATGGAACTGGAGGGTATTATGCTGAGCGAAATAAGTCAATCAGAGAAAGACAATTATCATATGATCTCTCTGATATGAGGAACTTGAGGGGCAGGGTGGGGGGTCGTGGGGGGTAGGGAGGGAAAAATAATGAAACAAGATGGGATGGGGAAGGAGACAAACCATAAGAGACTCCTAATCTCACAAAACAAACTGAGGGTTACTGGGGGGTGGGAGGGTAGGGATAGGGTGGATGGGTTATGGACATTGGGGAGGGTTTGTGCTTTGGTGAATGCTGTGAAAGATGTAAGCCTGATGATTCACAGACCTGTACCCCTTGGGCAAAGAATAAAAATAAAATTAAAAAAAAAAAGAAACAGTGAAAGATTCAAATCAGATGTTGAACAATATCTGACCTTTATTTGATCAAGGTTATTGGGATGGAAGTGTGAACAAGGTATTAAAAGGGTGTTAAGGGCTGAATATCTTCCCCTAATCCAGATTTCATATCTTGAAGCACTGACCCTAGTACCTCAGAGTGTGATTGTATTTGGAGACAGGGCACTGAAAGAAGTAATTAAGGTTTACTGAGTTTATATGGGTTGGCCCGAATACAGTTCTACTGATGTCCCTATAAGAGGAAATGAAACATACAAATTGGCCCCAGGGGCCCACATGCACAGAGGGATGCCATGTGAAGGGACAGCAAAGGGGCAGATCTGCAAGCCAATGAGTGAGGTCTCAGAGGAAACCAATCCTGCCTGCACCTTGATATTGGATTTTCCACCTTCAGAACTATAAGTAAATAGTTTTTTTCTGTTGTTTAAGCCACCCAGTCTGTAGCATTTTGTTCAAGGCAGCCGTAGCAAATGAGTATAAAAGGGTAAACCATTTGGGAATGGATGAACTTGGAGGTTGTTCCAGAATCACAGATGAGAAGAAATGAACACCAAAACTGAGGCTCTGGCCAGAGGGACTGAGAAAAAGAGCAAAGCTGCAGGAGTAGCTCAGTGACAGATGGAAGAGCAACTCACTATTTGAGTTCAATAGCACAACCAAAGATTGGGGTGATGAAATGGCTCTCTGAGTTTCAAGATGAAATCGGTCAGGAATAATTCAATACAATTTGACAACATAGACAGAGGGTTGTTCGTGAAAGGAGGAACTACATCATTACATTTCTTTTTTTTTAATTTTTTTTTTTAAGATTTCATCTATTTATTTGACAGAGAGAGAGCGAACACAAGCAGGAGGAGCAACAGAGGGAGAGAGGGAAGCAGAGTCCCTGCTGAGCAGGGAGCCCCATGTGGGGCTCAATCCTAGGACCCTGGGATCATGACCTGAGCTGAAGGCAGGCACTTAATGACTGAGCCACCCAGGTGCCCCCTCTTCTAATTCAGAGTCTTCTGAGTCTCTCTAAATCCACATCATCACACACCATAAGAATCTCTGAATACATTTATTTCCTAAAGCCTTCAGTTATCACCTTGTGAGTTATAGTATAACCCCTAAATTCTGATTAATACATGTAATTTATTTTTTTCTACTATCAAAGAACTGGCCATGCGTGGTATAGAGCTGCCAGGCACAATTTACAACTTGGGAAAGGCAGGAAACTTGGGTAAGACCAGAACACTAAAGAAAAATACAATGTTTCCCAGAACATTTCATAAGTTTGCAGTATGAGAGTAGTAATAGGCGGTAAGAGTTTCACTCAAATAGGGAGCCAGTTCTGAAGAGCTGCAAATGAATAACTGGAGACTTTTAAGGACAATGACATTCACTACTATACTTTTCTGGGGACTGAAGTGTTCTTATCATATGTTTAATGTTATTTTTAAAGCTGATACTGACTGGAAAAAAAAAACAATGTTATTTTTAGAGTGCTCTGCCATATTGTAGAATTTCTAAAAAGACACTAAATGTAGTGTCGTCTGTATTCCCCCTGACTTTTTCCTACAATACATAAAAAGAAAATATGAAAATATAATAATGCATAGGGTGAGATCACTCTGGAATCAGCCTAAGCTATGCTAACATAAACAATGGGAGTATCGTCAAATGACCAAATAAATAAAACAGAACCAAATACATAAAATCCCAAGTTTCATTAACAAAGAAGTATCTGAGAGTTTGAGTTTGATGGAAGAAGAATTTCCCATTCCACTGTATGTTATATGTGACAATTAAAAGAAAATAGAGCAGCAATTATTCCCAGGAATCTGAAATGTCATATTACAATGAAACATTCAAACCTTATAAGGTCAGAACTATTTTATTTTAGGAGACTGGTGTCAGCCTAATAAGGACTAGTTAAGTCTTTTGATAATAAAGTTAAATATCAGTTAAGGTTCAGTTTGCTTTTTATGAAGTTTTTAAATTAATAATGCAGAAAATGAAGTCACATTCTCGGGCTGAATCACTTGGGGAGGTTTTGACGAAAAATCTGCGCTCTGTCGACAGATCTTATGCAGGGTTTTAAGCCTGATTTCTCTACCCCAAATGACAAAAGTTAGTGAATTTATGTTCAAGGATATAGAAAATCACAAGTCTCCTGTTGGAATCTGTACCACTAGCGATCCAACTATGGTGGGATGTGTCAAAAGATTAGATACTTTTAAAAAAATTCTGTGATGGGATTATATTTTAACCAAGTGATATTTTCATAGATAAACTGCAAAAATCTATCTTGACAATTTCAATCTGCATTTCATAAGACTGTAAACACTGGAAATTATACCGTCAGGGAATTTTAAATATGCCTCTTTAGCCATTTCTGTAATGCAAAGAAAGCTAGCAAAAATGTTGACTTTCGCATATTAAAATATCAAGGAGCAAAGTGCTGTGTCATGCATTTGAAGGAACAAATTATTAGTTATTTTTCAAAGAAAGTAAATAATAACTCTTGAAAATAACTAAAGAGGAAAGTGTAGTATGCAAAGCTAGCACTTTTGCTGGTACATTTAATTGTTTGCAGCAACATTAGTACCAAAATTCAGGGTCTGAGTGAAAACATTCTGCCCTCCACAGACAAGCAATCAGCTTTTCTTAAAAAAAAAAAGAGAAGAAGAAGTCTATCTTCAAAAAGGACAAAAAATGAAAAACAAAACAGAAACAATCCATTTTATAATCACAATATCAAAATGCTCTTACCATGAGTATTTCCAACCTCAAACACAAAAGTGTATTTAGACAAGAAATCAACTTTTTCCATTTTTGTATGCCAGATCTTGCTATTATGTTACAAAAAGACTGTACAGAATATAGTATATAATGAAACATTTAAATATGGCTTTTGACAAATTCTGAGTTTCAATTAAAGAACACTATCTTGCAAAATTTATCTTAAGTTCTTAAATTCAATGCTATAGTTCTACTTTTCTTTCATCATTTATGTCTTTTTATGGATACGAGGCAGTAAGAATCATGTGAAGAAATTTTGCTTAAATGATTAGAAACATTTTTCATTTATCCTTATGTATTCAAAGCAATTAAACTGTGATTACACAATTTTTGTAACTGAATATTTGGACAGGGATTATTTAAGTTCATCCAGACTCTTCCAAGTGTTATAAACCAGTGAACCATACTCTTTGTCTTTCTGAACATGAAAGGAAACTACTAGCCATTATAGAATCCCTTGAGAAGTGTCCTCGTGGTTTAGTTTGTATGTTTGTTAACTCAAACAAACCAAGTGTTGCTTTTCTAACTACTCAAATGAAAAATCTAAATAAAACAGTTAAATTTGTCTTTCTCCAAAGATTTTATTAGAAAAATAAAATTTATTTTATTAATAAAATATTAATAATAGCAGGTATTTAATATAAAGTAAGAAATCTAAAATTATTTACATAAATATTTAAGATAACCTCCGTTGTGACAGTACATTGAGGGGTGTCAATTGCAAGATATTTTTCAGAATAAGAGCTGAAATTCTACGTGCTAGATTTTATTGTATTTTTAAAAAAGATTTTATTTATTTATTTAAAAGAAGTGAGATAAAGAGAGGACAAGTTGAGGGAGGAACAGAGGGAAAGGGAGAAGCAGACTCCACTGTGAGCAGGACTCAATCCCAGGACCCAGAGATCATGACCTGAGCTGAAGGCAGAAGCTTAACCAACTGCGCCACCCTGATGTCCCTAGATTTTAATACTTAAATTCCAAACTGTCTCAAATTTGAATGCATTCTTCTATAACGCCATCTAATTATAAGAAATATTTTATTTATTAAATAATAAATAATATTATTTAATATAATAAATATTTTTTGCAAAGAAGGTTTATAGTTGTCAGAGACTATGTCCTCTAGTCTGTTAAAATTATGCCCATGTTTAAATATATCATTTAACTGCATTTCTCCAAAATATTTATTGTTGCATGAAATTATCACCATTATTAATATCCATCGTAAATGGAATGCAATAACATTAATTGTATTGATGTTGATAAAACCCACAAAATTATGAGTGCATATATACTATAAATTCATTCTTTTCTCATTTAACTATAGTGATTAACAATAGAAATATATTATTTAGCTCGTGGCATAATTTACCAAGCAATTATATTAAAACAAGAATATCTCAATTAGCAGGTCATGTTTGCATCTAGTTTTGAACCCACATATAGAATTCTCTGTGCATCTACCCTATTGTATTAAAGAAGCTGTTAAAATCTATCCTTATCCGTATTAATGGATTAGTAGAATAAACAGATTTTTAAAATTATGCCTTATGTACACATTATATTTTCTACTTGCTTATTAATCGAACAGGTGATAATATAAATTAAATACTTACTCTTTATCACTGCTCAGCATTGTTTTGCAGTGACTTTTTTTTTTCTGTTCACTTTTAAGGTCAGAAAATGTTATTTGGTTTTCTTTTTTGTTTTCTCAAGCACTGGTAAGTCACCAAACCACATTTAAAATGTTAGGAGTTATCTCGCTCTTAGGTCTATATTTTAAAAAGCTATTCTGCAGAAATAGTTTCTGGTGCCAACTTCTTAATGGTAAATAAGTGGATTTTTAAGGAATGGAGCTCTGGTAACATTTTAAAAATGATAGCTCATATGCATTAGAGAAAAATGCATGCATCACATGATGACTCATTAAGTGGTAAGTAGATTTATCTTCCTCATTTGATCATTTGATGCACATATACATATATCCCTTTTCTGAAATGAAATCTAGATGGATTGGATTGTCTCAATACATTACTCTTTGGTTGTACTGGAATAAAATTCTTAGCTATGAACCCTTATGAACAAGCCAGCAGATGGAAAATAAAATGATCTGAATAATGGAATCATAAAGTTGGTATGGATGGTAAGAGCTTCTTTGAGCATATATTTTATTCCCATGAATTGAAGTGCAGTATTTAATCTTTCCCTTACCATCTATAATACAAAGGAATATGTTCCTCTAGGAGTACTCGAAATCACTTAAGTAATGCCTATTTCCTTTTCTTTAATGAGCTCCTCCTTCCCTCCCTCCTTCCCTTCTTTCATCCTTCTATTCACACACCCATCCTTGGTTCCTTCCTGATCCTTTGATTTCTGTACAGGAATCTTTTGAGGTAATTAGTACCTGGGAAGAAGAAATGAGCTAAGTGTGAAAGGCAGCATGAATTGTAGAAAGAAGTCAGAATTGGAACAGGCCACTTTGATTTCAAATTTTAATTCTATCACTTGCCAACTCTATGCGCTTGAATCAATCACTTAACCTTTGTGATTTTCAGTTTTCCTCACTGCAGAGTTGTTTTGAAGATAAGTAACATGCAAAAAGCATGTCACATATTATATACTTAGTAAATAGTAGTTATGATTAAGGAGAAATATATGTACATTTTCAAAGGTTAAATCAAACAATCATAAAGAAAAGAGCAGCTAAGGCAAGTTTGTGGGGTACGAGAAGAAACAACCTGCTTCTATTGAGCATGGACAGTTTTGATATACGCTTTCCCTGTGAAATGCTATTTGTGTTACTGATGCTTTTATCCACAATCAAGATGGAATGACCAAGAGCAAAACCTAAGATGTAGCCACATTTGGGAGCTGGATCCAAGACAGGTTAAAATCTACTCAATTTCTCAGGATTAGTGAGACTAATAAAAGCTCTTTGTTCAAACATCTCCCTTCTGAAATGAGAGAGGGTCAACAGGCCAAGGGCGAGTGGTCTCAAGAAACCCCCCAAGGCTATACTAAAATAAGCTTGAGGCACCCCAGCATTTATGTGGAGAGCTGGGAAACCACCATGGACGACAGGACCTTCTGGCTTGCTGCTGTCAATAAAGAAATGGTCCAATCATTAGTTAAACAAACCAATTCCAGGGAGGCCAAAGGATGTGCTGGGCATAGGGTCAGGTCCCCAAGGCTTTGTTTGACAAAGGATGTTGTACGTGGACACAGCTGCAGGTCCACAATGATTTTATCCTCTTTCTTCACGAATGGTGCCTTCCTTTTGTATGTTTCTTTGTGGGTAAAGGCTGCTTATTCATTTCTACACTAAGTGATTATAAAATAGTTGCTTTATGAGTATGCTTATTGCTGAGAAAGTTTCAATACAGCTGTTCTGATTAACCTTAAGCCCTAAGTTTCTACTCAAGAAACATTAGACTCTGGACACCAGCACGCTGGACCTATGGTCAGATGTCCATAGCATTTGGCCACTCAGCACAAACATGTGATTCTCCTCATTAAAATACCAATGAGCTCCATATGGTTAGCATGTCAGTGCTAACCTCAATCCCAGGACCCTGAGATCATGACCTGAGCCGAAAGCAGAGGCTTTAACCCACTGAGCCACCCAGGCGTGTACATTTATCACCAAATCCAGAGGTGGTTCTATGACCACTAATCCATTATGACTTTATAAAAGGACTGATTCCTTCAGAGTATTCACAGTTCTGGAGGCTGGAAGTCTGAGATCAGGGTGCTGGCATGGTCAGAAGAGGGCCCTCTTCCAGGTGGCAAACTTCTCATTGTATCCTTACATGCTGGAAGGCGCTAGGGAGCTCGGTGGGGTCTCTTTTGTAAAGGCACTAATTTCGTTTGTGAGGGCTCCATCATCATCACCTAATCACCTCCTAAAGGTCCTACCTTCTAACACCATGACCCTGGACATTCAGATTCCAACATATGAATTTTGGGGGACACAAACATTCAGGCCATAGCACCACCTGTCTAGCAATGTATGATAATTGGTTATTTGTCATGTATTGATCTCTTTTTTGATGGTCTCATCATGATTTTCTACTGCTTCCGCATCTCCCTTTTCTTCTTATTTCTACTTTTCCTGGTATATGAGGACAAATACTATTGGCAAAAGTTTTTTTGTTTTGTTTTGTTTTTGTTTCTTTGAGAGAGTGAGATAGTGTACACGTGAGCAGGGTGGGAGAGATAGAGAAAGAAGGAGAGAGAGAATCTTAAGCAGGCTCCACACCCAGCATGGACCCCAACTCGGGGCTCAATATCACGACCCTGAGATCATGACCTGAACCAAAATCGAGAGTCCGATGTTCAGCTGTCTCAGCCACCCAGGTGCCCCAGAAAAAATTCTTTCTCTCTATACCTCCAATTGCTAGAAGTTTTTATTCACTTCACAGCCTTTATCAGTTAAAAAAACAAAAACAAAAAACCAAAAACACTGCCTCCATTAGATTTGCAAATTAATCATAAAAGTAAAATTCATGGGTCTCATAATCCCTAGCTGTTAATTCAGGGACTCTATTCTTCTGCAAAGTTCCCCTCAAATATTTCTGGCATTTCTGTGGGCTCACATACCACCCCTTCCACTACCTTCACTACTTGTGCACAGCTCCTACATTCAGAGCAGCCCGTGCTCCTAAAAGGCAAGTCCGTAGATGACGAGCTACATGCAGGACTGCTTCACCAGGGAAATTACGTGGTGGAGGTGGTGGTGGTGGTGGTGGGTGAGTAGCGAGGTGCTGGGAAATGCAGCACACTCTGTTGGTAAGATCACAAAGCAGTGTGTCTTGGGTGAAAGAGGGAAGAGAGAGAGAGGGAAAGGGAGAGCGGATAAGGCAACTTCTTCCATGGGGTCCCATGGACCAAGGGTCTACAATTACAAGAAATACTGAGAACCCCCCAGGACTTTGTAGTGGATCAGGAAACAAATGCCTAATCAGCTGCTTCACAGAATCTTTCTCAGTGCCCTTGAAAATTATCTGGAGAAATAATATTTAAAAAATCAATTTTTGGATTCTCTTGGAGTTAATGTAGAGCATGAAAATCAGCCATAATACCTGGCTTGCTAAAACAGAACACAGAGGCCACGGGGGAGGAGGGGTGGGAAGGAACGTTTCCGAGAAGGGCGTGGGCCTTTGGAATGCTGAGGCCTGCAGGACCACTCTGCCCTAGGAGTTGTCTGCCCATAGCCTTCTCAGCCCAAACAGCCACCCTGTGATCTAAGAGATGTATGGATTATGCCTTAGGCTACATTTAGAACACAAAGATGAGCATATCTTATCTTTCCCATAAACAGATCCTCCTAGTTTCAGTAAGACCCCTTGTCACAATAAAAGGGGAGCAAAGAAGAGCAAAGGGTCCTTGTCTCCAAACGTTGACCTCCATGCCTTCTTCTCTCTTTCACGGCAAAGTGTGGAGTAATCTTCCATTGGTACAGGGATTGCTGGCCATTCCTGGCAGGATTCAAGCCTCGATTTTAATCCTGGCACGGAAACATTAGTTATGTGATAATTTTTTTAATCTAAGACCCTGTTGCCTTGTCAGTAGGTTGGAGTAATAATTATTCCTACTGAAGAGGAATTTTGTATAAGATTCACTCAGACAATATATGCAGAGGTCTTAGCAGGACACCAGGCACACAATCAAGAAAGGAGATGGTCTCCTATGGGGCGTCTGGGTGGCTCAGTTAAGCGTCTGCCTTTGGCTCAGGTCATGACACCAGGGTTCTGGGATCAAGCCAAGCACTGGGCTCCCTGCTTGGGGAGGAGTCTGCTTCTCCCTCTGCCTCTTCCCCCTCCCCCAGCCTGTGTACTGGCACTCACTGTCTCTCTCTCTCTTAAATTAAAAAGAGAGAGAGAGAGAGAGAAAGAGAGAGAGATTGTCTCTATTGTCATGATTACATGCCATTTCCCTGAAAGTGTACAGTCATGCCTGGTCAACCCTGGATGCAGGTTGAGCTTTTTTTTAGCATGTCTCTCAGCACCATGTAAGAATTTTTTAAAAGCTTATTGTTCTGGTCCACAGGAAGACCCAAATTTCAGAGGCTGACACAGTGTAAGTTCAAACTGATACTTGCGCACCTAGCTTAAATTTCACCCCTGTCCAGAAGCACTCCATAGCTGTTTGGGCTCCACTAGCTTATCTAGAAGCCAAACTTATTTTTCTTAAATGGTCTCACCACTATAGAACTCAAAACTTTAAAAGAATTCCAATAAAGACACTGACACTGAAACGCTGTCAGACACTAAGCACAAGTCAATCATATCAATTTTCTTTTCCCATCCAAAGCCCCCCAGCACAAAGCCTACATCTTTCATAGGTATTTTATCCTATACACACATGCTATCAAATTTCATTATCTCACAGACACGGTTGTAGGCTCAGAGATATCTTCAATATTATAAATAAACAAGGCCCATTTTAAGATGAGGAGAGAAAATAAGCAATGAATGGATGGATGGAAGCAATGAAGGAAAACAAATAAGAAAATACCAGGGAGGAATAAATATTACAGTGACTGGAAATGCCCACAAAGCTACTCTAAGTTGGATAGTCAGGAAATGCCTAAGGAGGTAAACTGAGATCTGAACACAAAAAAGGAATCAGTTATAGAGCAATCTTGCATGAAAGAAGGCTATGCAGAGGGGAGAGCTGGTGCAAAGGCCCTAAGGCAAGAGCATTTTGTTGCACTTGAAAAGTGTAAAGAGTAGTATGCTAGAACTCAGGAAGGGAGGGGGAGAAGGTATGAGAGGAAGATGAGGGGGAGGATTTATAGGGGTTCCTGAGTCATCCTAAGAAGTTGAAAAGCCAAGGGAGAGCTTTAAACAGGAATGTGATTTGATAGGATGAACAGTGCTGGGAATGGATGACAAAGGTGAAAGAATGGTAGTCAGGGGGTCAGTATGAGGCTACTGTGATTTACCCGGTGCAGAGAAGTGGGAGAATTCAGGAAATGTTTTGAAGATAAAGTTAAGATAGGGTATGTTGGAGGGACTTGCTTTCTCATGGATTCACATTTCCACATCAAGGGCCCTCCACTAAAGCAGGTCTCTGGCCTCAGTTCTATGTCTCCTCTTTGGGGGACGAGGTCTGACTTACCTAATTGGTGTGTTTGGAAGAAGAAGCAAAGTATGGGGAGTTAGCTCCTTACTTTCTGCTTTTAGTGTCTCCTTGGCTTCAGAAGGCATACACTCTCTTCTCCTTCTGCCTGTGTGCAGTCCAGAGGTAGGTAGGTGGTCAGGGTGCAGGTCACAGCCCAGCCTGGGAACAGATGTCATCACAGGAATCTCTTTGTGACTCTACAGCTAAGCATGTCCCCTGACCTGGCTTTGATCACTAACAAGTCTGGCCTTCATCACTCCAACTCTCTGATTCGAGCATCTCTCTGTCAATTGCTTCAGATCTCAGGACTCTTTGAGGAAAGACTGGGAGAGTAAAAGATTTGGGGGAATCAGGAAGCAAGAGTTCCGCTTGGGACATATAAGAGTTAAGGACAGATAACTGGATATTTCAAGTAGATTTATGCTGATTTGCTTGGAATTCAGGGGTGAGGCCAGAGGTAGAAATGTAGACATCAGAGTTATTGGTTTATGTATTATAAAACTGAATAAATTATTTTCTTGGTAAGTCATTATTAAATAAATAAATACATTTTATGAATATGTAACAGGAGCCAAAATAGAGTATAGCAGCAGCCATCAATATCACTGTCCTTTTTAGAAGAGATCAGACTCCTCAAACCAGATCGGATGTCATCAAGCCAACTGACTGAGAAGATTGTCTCTGCTGAGTCATGCTACCCCACAAGGCCTTCCAAAGTCTACTTCGTATAGATCAGCCATCAGCAATCTATCCTTGGCTTGCTCAGTGCAAATAATTTGATGCAAATAAAATTCAATTAAAAATCCCACACACTTCACCTCTGACTCATCCAAGGTGCACATTGCCATAGTAATTGGAGACATCTGTCCTACTGAACAATACAGGAATAGGCTCGTGCAGCTGAATCTCCCACGCTGATTAAGTGACTACCTCATGTGGAACTGAGATGGGGATCAAGGCTGGGGACAGAGGTGTGTGTATCTGTGTGCATGCACACGCGTGCGCCCACGCATATGGAGATGTTCTCACCTTCACTGTCAGTTTTCTGGCTCTCATTATTATTTTTAATTAAAACACATCCATTGTCAGTTCAACACTGGAAAATATTAACTCTAACTTTTGAAGTCACTTCACTCAACTACACAATTCTACTACAGTGCACAAAAGGATAATATTAAACAATTTGACTGGCATCACCAATAATCAACAGACTGTATTACAATTTATCTGAACTATAAAATATTTCTTTTCATTATGGTCAGTATTCCACCTGTCAAGTTCCTAGCTAAGACATTTTAATAAACAATGAAAAGTAGTTAACATAACAGTGCTTACTTAAAATATTCATACTTAAATTCTTGTTTTCTCTTTCCATAAATTTAGGCTTTTTCTTGGTAGTCTTACTCTAGATAAAGAAGACCTCATTATTTACATCATTTTTGGGGTAAAATTTAAAAATTCAGTTTAAAGTGATAATTTTAGTGGATTTTGGGAAAACCATCTACATTTTTAAAATGCTTGGTTTCCTGGGGATTTGAGTGGCTAAGTCAGTTAAGCGTGCGGCTCTTGATTTTGGCTCAGGTCATGATGTCAGGGTGGTGATCTCATGTCATGCTGAGCATGGAGCCTGCTTAGGATTCTCTCTCCCTGCCTGCCCTTCCCCCTCCCCCCCCCAAAAAAACTTGGTTTCTTGAAATAAAATAGTAGCTTAAAAATTCAGAATTATTGAATTTTTTCTTTGCAAAAAGATTTTTTTTAATGTTTAAATTCATTAATATTTAAAGCTAAAGAATTTTGTATATGCATGAAACTTTGATAGTTTTTCAACCCAGCAATTTCATGAGTCTAAAGAGCTTTGGATTTAAGTGTTAGTAGAATTAACTAAATTAATTATAATTTAATTAATTAATTAGAATTAATTAAAAACTCCAATATTAGAAGCTATTTTCTTTACAAAAATTAGCCGTACTTAAAATAGTATCAAGTTAAAATATTGCTATGCTTGTAATTCTGATAGATTTAGAATTGATATCCACTCCATAAGCTGTGGAATAAAGCAAAAGAACTGTACTTCATGTCTTGCTGAAAATTAGTTTGATAGTATCTGAAGAGGATGATGAATTCAGACCTCTTGGCATTATCTACAACAGGATAAAAAATTGCCCTGAACCCCCTACAAGCTTGTAGATATGTGGGGAAAGACCTGTTCAGACTCGTGTTCAAGAACCTCAATCACTGCATATAGATCAGAATCTCCTGGCTTATCTGAGGTTGTGCACCCTTCTGACTTCCAATTTCTAAGTCAAAAAGTGAATTAACAAGACTGACTCACTTTAGAGCAACTGGCTAGAAACTGAGATCTCTCAACCGACCTACTGAAAAACTCTTACATAGGGACTAAAGAGGAGAAAGAAAGAGTGGATTTTAGAGAACACAACCCATTCTCCATGTGATATGAATTTTTAATCTGTGTCTGGTTTCCTATCACAAAACTCACACTTTGCCACTGTTCTCTGTTGATGTGGAATTTAAGAAACAAATCAGATGAACATGGGGGAAGGGAAGGAAAAATAAAATAAGATAAAAACAGAGGGGCAGGCAAACCTTAAGAAACTCTTATATATAGAAACCGAATAGGGCTGTTCAAGGGGAGGTAGGCAATGGGATGGGCTAAATGGGTGATGGGTATTAAGGAGAGCACTTGGATGAGCACTGGGTGTTGTATGTAAGTGATGAATATCTAAATTCTTCTACTTCTGAAACCAATACTGCACTATATGTTAACTAACTTGAATTTAAATTAAAGGGAAAAAAAAAGGTTTTTCTTCATTCCCTTCTTTCACTGTTAAATCTTAATCCCTTCTATCCAAATGATCTCTATTTTTTGTTCTTGTTCCTAGAATTTGCAAATGAGCACTACTGCCTCTGACCCATTTCCCAGACCCTGACTGCTAACTAGAAAGCCTGCTATGTGCAGATAGCACTTTCTGCAATGGCAGAAATATTATTCTCTCTCTTTCAGACTCATTTCATATTATAATCCTTCCAAGAAACATCCTGGTGACCCCATTTTATAGAAGTATGATAATAAAATAGAAATGTAAACTTGCATGTAAATTGCCTTTCATATTTTGGTCTTTGCAATACCATGAACTGGCCATGAGGGTACTGTATAGCAATTCACAATGAGGCATGCTCAAAAAATGTTAAGGTGAACTGATAAGGTAATATTGGCAATTCCAAATTCTACCATCTGTCACTGTCAGGGAACGATGTATTTGTGAATTGCTAGAATTTTTTTTTCATTTTGTTAAAAAATACACATAATACAAAATTATTAGATGTTTTATTAAATAATGGATAAGTGAATGTTTCAGTTAGTAAAATATACTGCTTTAAGAATGACATGTTCAGAAATTCAGATTGAACTGTTTTTATAACAAATTATGTAATATCTTAAATAGAACAAAATTTAACTTACCTTGATGATACAGGATCAATATACTAAACGCAATTTTACTAGGCTGAAACATAAAAATAATAATTACGATAACTTTCCTTGTTGCAGTTATTTTAGCAATTGCAAAGTACTTTAATAAATACTGACATTCAGATAGTCCTGCAAGATATTTTCCACATTTCATAGATGAAGGTGAGGCTTGCAGAGTTCAAGTAACAGGAGGTTCACAGCAAGCACACAGGAGAGCCACATGCTTGAACATGAAGCCCTGGACAGGTGGATAGGAAATGGCCCTAGACTACTGTGTGCATTGTCTTCATCCTTCTGTTTGATTATTGAGTCGGTTATCAACTTCTCCAGTTGCCAGAGAAAAGTAACAGTTATTTCTTCCTTCTGCCAGCTGTCATCATCTGTTTCCAGTCTATGAGCTGGAAAATCAGATAATCAAGCTTGCTGAAAATTAGACATGAAACAGATTAAATAGCATCTGAGGGAGAACTTCTTCTATGGAGTCAATTAAGTTCATGGCTTTGGTGCACAAGTCCCAGACAGATTACCATGTAGTTCACAAGCTTCTCCAGCAGAGTTTTGGTTTGTGACTAGGTTTTAGAAGAAAGGGTGTACTGTTACTGCTCCTTGGGCAGGTGAAATGTGACTATATTTACCTTTTGCCCTCAACTTGGGGACAATACATGCCAACAGGTGTGCCTTCTGATCTCCACACCAACCTCTTCTGCTTGGCATTCTTCTTTATTCCAGTGTTTTAAGATGGACCATTAATGGACAGATGGATTACTTCTCCATGTGTGCTTGCCCATGACACTCACAGTGTGGGGTTCAATCCAATGCCAGTGTCTGAACTGGTTATTACCACTCAACTAAATAAGTGCAGAAATGAAGAGTAAGCACGTAAAGATGCCTATAAAAATTCAACAATGATGCAACATTTCAATCTTTTTTTACAGCACTGGTATACAACACACTGGATTTTTTCCCCTGTGATTCCATGCCATAGAGAATTTGAGAAGCATAAATTTTGGTGTGTCTATAACTAGAGTACCAGACAGTAGACAATAATGGTTATGGGAAAATCCCATCTGGCCTGTGAGCCTGCCAGATTATGAAACACTAACTTGTCTACCCTTTTTCGAAATACTGACCTGACTTGCTTTCCCTACTTACTCTGTTTAGTTCTCTAGCATTAGGAAAATTTTCCCAATCTGTTTTGATAAGGCAATGGCCTCCACGTTAAATGGAGGCTTACAGAATCTGGAATACAGGAACCAGGATAAATCACATTTAAGCTCTTACATAAGAATAGCAGAAAGAGAACAATTAAAATAGTAACTTGAATATCACATTCAAATTTCTAGGGCTTTTACATGTCCAAAGAAGTTTGACTTGCAATTCACTAACAGTTCTTATTTGTATACTAGTATATCTCGGATATATATGACAATGCTTTCAACTACTGACTTTGCAGAAAACCAGGTACCATAAACAGAGAACTGTTCAGCAAATTCCACTTTTGGTGGTTCTAAATATGATGGTAACAAAATACTAAAAAAATTAAGTAGAACCAATGCTTTTTTGGGGTTATATTAGCTGAAAAAAATAAACAACCATCATAATTGTTCAAAGACGCATAGATTTGATGAGAAATTTTTGAGACAGAGATTTTCATTCCACAAATATTTAGTGTGCACTCTGCCTGGTATTTATTTATTGCGTTCCTTCCTTAATTCCTTTCTTTCTCCCTCCCTCCCTCCCTTCCTTCCTTCCCTCCATTCCTCCCTCCCTCCCTTTCTCCCTCACTTCCTTTTATTCTTTTTTTTTTTTTTTAGATGCTTGAGATAAATGTGTGAATAAGATCAACAAAACTCCCTGGCTCTGTGGAGTTTACTCTCTAGCCTGGGGAGAGATGGAGACAAGAAACGAGACATATTGAATAAATGATTTATATAGTATGTCAGAAGGTGCTAAGAGCTGCACATAAAAGACAAAGAAAAGCAGAGTAACCAGGACCAGAAGCAATAATAACACGATAATAACAGTGTGATGAGGACAATTCTCTGAAATGTGATTTTCCAACAAAGTCTTGAGCAAAGATTTGAGCAAAAAGTTTGAACTAGTTAGTGGCCAATAATAATACTATCTAGAGTTAACAGAATACTTACCTAAGACAGAGATTCACAATTTAATGACAATATTTAGCATAATCTTATTCAACCTGACGAAATGTATTAAATGAAATGGATTTGTGATTTGCCTTAAGAAGNCCCTCTCTCCTCTCTCTCTGCCTGCCTCTCTGCCTACTTGTAATCTCTCTCTCTGTGTCAAATGAATAAATAAAATCTTTTAAAAAAAGAAGTTTGAATTTCAAAACCAAGAAGACTGAGCAAGTTCAACAAAGTAATGTGAACTTTATGTGTGCATATAGCTGAGAAGTTCAGTCCCATATGTTCCCCTTTTCTCTCCAACCTTTAAAAGAGAAATGTTATATATTTTTTTCCTAATTGAGACGAGGGAGACACATGAGTTTCAGACTGTCATTTTGAAGACACATAATTGGATCTTCACCTCTTTTCTTCTTTCTGCTATAGTTTTAAAGGCCAGAAAGTAAAACCTTTCCCCCTCAAGCAGTTTTTCTTGGGCTAGCTGAGAAGTGGAGAAGCTGAAAAGATGATCAAAGAGAGTGCTAGGAAACCACAGGTTGAAAAAAAAGTGAAGGCTTCTCAGTTTGAAATCCCACTCTTCTGAGGTGCCAGCAGAGATAGGATGACAACCCAACACTGGGAATTCCAGAGTAGCTAATCCATGCAGGACCTCCTATTCAAGCAAGTACTTATGTTCTTATTTTAATTTAATTTATTTATTTGAGGCAAGGGAAGGAGAGGGAGAGAATCTCCAGCAGACTCTCCACTGAGCGTGGAGCCCAACATGGGGCTCGATCCCACCACCCTGAGATCATGACCTGAGGTAAAATCAAGGGTGGTTGCTCAACAGACTGAGCCACCAAGGGGCCCTTAGATTTTTATTTTTAAAACCACATTCTCATTTGGTCTGGAAAGAAAATTCTTACTGTAATTTCTGATATCTGAGATGAGAAATTATAGAGAAAAGTATCAGACATAGACATTTATTTCCTTAAATTGTGCTCCCTGGGTATCATCTGTACATGTGAAGTAATTCTAAGTTGTAATACTAAGAAAATGTTTTTATCAAATTATCTGATATATGCTTTTATCTATTAGTCTCACTTTTTGTTTAATATATATAAATTTCACCTGGTGCTTTAGACCATGCAAACATATTTCATATCATTACAGAGTCTTGTATATCTACCTTCAAGAATTGTCCCCTCAAAGGTAATTATAAAAACCTGATACATAAAATTAAAATTTCAAACATCCTACTCTATGCATTTGCTTCTTAGACTATCCTATAAAGCAACATTTTCCAGGCTTTTTGCTTCCACGCTATTCCAGTAGAGCTCATACAGAGAATTTGGATTTTTATTGTTTATATTAAAGCCAAATATGGATGACCAAACCTTCCTTTTAGGTTCTTCCAAAGGGAAAAATTCTCACACTACCTATTTATCCTTTCAACATTTCAAAAAAGTCTTTGATCTCTTTTCTGAAAGAAAATGCCAAAAATGGTAGAAAGAATGTGATTTCTGAATGTTCTACAATTTTCTACTTGTTTTCAAGCACTAACATTTTCTGCGTGAAGGAAAAATTTTTAATTTTTTAATAATCACCAGGAGATTTTGTCTTCACTGCATGATAAATTTTTCCAGAAAGGAAAGGAACACAAACCACAGATTAAGATAAAAATTGTAGACAGAAAGTTTGCCATTGTGCCTCAAAGTAAGACATGAAGAAGTTCAAACAAAAGTGCAGTAATTCCCATTTATATATATTGTCAGATCCCAGCTGTGCTCAGATACCAGTGGAGCTTGGTGCACAGCTGTGACATTATAAAAGGGACTCGATTGCCAATCAGAGCTTGGCTTGAGAGATTCATTGTCCAAGCTATTCACTAATAAAGCTTCTGGAACTCTGTGTCTGCTTCAGTTATTGTCTCCATGAACAACCTTGTATTGTGCAACTAAGACATTGCAGAATTTCTCTATTATACTTTGTTATTTGCCATAAGGAACTCTAGCTTTTAAATGAAGTTCAGCAGTTTCTCTTATCACTGTACAATTCTCTTTTTGAGGAGACACATGAATATCAGAGCCAAAACCTAAGTCTTTATGTTTACTGCATGATTGACTGGCTTATTGATGGTTAATTTCTTTCAACGCCTTTGAAAATGGCTTCCAGGCTAAAGATCGTACCATTCATAGAATCACAGAGGAGAATAATTGTCCTTATTACTGTTTTGCACCTGAAATGAAGTCTCTAGTTGCCTAAGTATGTACTGTGGAGATGGCACAAAATGGCAGCTTTCCCAAACCATAGTGTCTTTGTGAAACCTTAACCTCATGAGGTGTTTTTGTTTTTTGTTTTATGCCTGCCCATCCCCCCAAAAACCTCTTTGGTCAAATAAGTTTTTGGTCCCCCTCTTACTGAGTGACAATGTGCATGGACTTTTTAAAGATTCCAAGATATCCTGGAATAAAAAAACTTATTTATCTCTGTTTAATATCAGATTATATCTCTACAGACCACTTCTCCCTACAATATTAATCAGTACCCCACTGCTTTATGTAACACAAATGGGCAAGGTATTTTAGAGGTTGTTAATTTTAAAAGAATCTTTGGTTGTAACCAAAATTTGCCTTTGATCACATAAGAAAAAATAATTTTTCAGAAATGACTATATGTGACACTATGGTACTGGGAGATCTTGATGTTTGTATGGCATAAGTTATATTGTTTATACATATTCTGAATAAAATTCTGCCTTTCTAGAATACTTACAGGTAAATATCCTATCTTCTAATTGTATTTAATAGTATTTATACTTAAAGATGCAGAGAACTTGAATATCAGGAAGCATAATTCCATTAATAGATCTGAAGATCTTGCAAGAGATAAAGTTGTAGCTTCAGATACGGTGAATATCAGATGGTGTCTTCAAAGTTCAAAAATATGTTAAATTCCTTGTCCTTATAAATCAGCATCACTTGTTTTTTTTATACTAGTTTTAATTTGTGACCACAATTCTTAAAAAAAGAGAAGGGAGAAAAGGGAAGGGCAACAACCTTGCTTCATAGTTTATGTTTAAAATGTCGTATCTATTCGTAGTATGCATTTATTTAGCTTATCCTATGCCTGGCACTGCACTAAGCACATGATATCTTTTAACACATTTATCCCTGTGATTTGTGTTCCTTTTCTTTCTGGAAAAATCTACCATGCAGTCATGACAAAATCTCCTGATGATTATTAAAAAATTAAAATTTTTCCTTCGCCCAGAAAATGTTAGTGCTTGAAAACAAGTAGAAAATTGTAGAACATTCAGAAATCACATTCTTTCTACCAAAAGGTATGGATTCTTATTACCTCCATGTTAAATATCTTGAACAAGGACACAGGGCTAGAAAAAAAAAAAAAAGAGTAAAGGCATTGATACTCCTAATCGTTATGCAATGTTGCCTAACAGTTTTGCTCTATTTCTAGAGATCATAAAATTTTTCTCCTACTGTCCCTTATTTATCAAATAAAATGAATTTGATTCATAATTATAAGACTTATTGGAAAAATTTAATTCCATCAGAATTTAGAATGACGGGACGCTTGTGTGGCTCAGTTGGTTAAGCGGCTGCCTTTGGCTCAGGTCATGATCCCAGGGTCCTGGGATGGAGTCCCACATCAGGCTCCTTGCTCGGCAGGGAGCCTGCTTCTCTCTCTGCCTCTGCCTGACACTCTGCCAGCTTGTGCTCTCTCCCTCTCCCTCTGACAAATAAATAAATACAAAATCTTTAAAAAAAAGAACTTAGAATGAGATTACCATAAATAGTTTGCTTCTTGTCTTTTGGACTATAGCAATTCTATAACTCTTATGAAGATTAAAAAGTCAAAAAAAAAGTCATGTGTGCTCTTTGTTTTCTTCTGAAGTCTTTATTAGTAGCAGTTAGTTTCATAAGAAACATATTTTCTATGGGGAGGGTTTGTGCTTTGGTGAATGCTGTGAAAGATGTAAGCCTGATGATTCACAGACCTGTACCCCTGGGGCAAAGAATAAAAATAAATAAATAAATAAAAATAAAATGTCAAAGAAAAAAAAAGAAACATATTTTCTAAATAAACTTGCTTTTTGCTTCCTAGGTCCCTTCAGTCATGTCGATTCAAGTGAATAAAGTATAAACCATCAAATGTTATTATAAATGTTAAGTACATTGATCTCAGAGGTAACTTTTACAAATAGCTTTAATTATTCCTTCTCTGGATCCAAGTATTAGGTACTTTTATTTATGAGATTAGATCTGCATATCTAACCTAAAGACTACATCATTGATCTTCATATATTACTAAAACAAAATCGTATATTTTCATGGTATTTAAGAGTATGTAAATCCTCTAAATTCTATTCATTTAGAATAAATTTAAGCAACTTTAAAAGCCGGGTGGCAAACAATTTCATAATTCAAGTTTTCTGGATGATTATAAATGTGCAAACAGAGAATAACATTCTCCTGCATTTTGAGGAAGTCACCATCTACATGAAACAGAATTACCTATTTTAACACCAGTGTTTAACCAGAGATAATTGGGAGACACAATGGTTAGCCCCTCAAATTTGATATTTTTGTGAAAAAAACTTTTATTTGTAGATAGTCTACATATAATATGTATACTGACAAAACCAAACAATAAACAAAAGAAAAAATTCAATGTACTTTGGTATCCTAGTTTAATAATTTTGAAAATTCTGATAACCTTGTGCTAGAAAAGTGAAGTTCAAGCATCTCAGAATTAGCATTTGAAAAATGGGATTTTATTTATAGAAACAAAACTTATGTCCATATGTGTGTGTATTTAGAACAACATTACAAAATATTGTATTTAGGCCATATTCCAAATATATGTAATTTTTTTCCTGTGAAGCTTTTGCTAGGTATCCTCTATGTGTGTGTGTGTGTGTGTGTGTGTGTGTGTGTGTGTGCACCCATTCATATGCATATATGTGAGAGCTTAAAAATTAGATTGGCTCTTAAAATTGAATCAAGAACCTTAGTATGACAACTGCAATTTTGAAACAATTCCTTAGGGAATACTTTAAAAGAATATATATATATATATGAATATATATATATATATATTTCTTTTACTCATGAGAGGAAAATGTTATTTGAGGATTTAAAGACCAATCCAGAAATCCCTTATCCATTGTAGAATAAGAAAAAATACTGAATCCCATTTTTGTTTCTCTACAAGTTTATCAATTTTTGATTATGCTTTGAGTAGCAGAGTTTTAAGCCAAAGCCTTTATAAATCTATTTCAACACAGGAAAGCTATCATCATGCTTTCTGAAAATAATGGCTTCCATGAGATGGTTATAATAGATCATCCTGAATTAGAAATCCTTTATTACTCTCATTCAAAGCAAGCAAGTGTTCTGAAATGGAATGTGTGCCTCTTTATTCCATTCACTTTGCCACACATTTTCAATTCAACAAAAGTTTCTCGAGTACCTACTCTGTGCCAGGCACTGTTCTTAGTTTAAGAAACAAAAAGATGAAAGCTGTCTTCACAGAGCTCACACTTTTATAAAGGAGATGGACATGAAAAAGAATTACATCCACACAAAAACCTGAACATGGATGTTTATAGAAGCTTTATTCATCATCATCAAAACCTGGAAGCAGCCAAGATGTCCTTCAGTAGGTGAATGGCTAAATAAACTGTGGTACCTCCACACAATGGAATATTATTCAGTGCTAAAAAAACATTAGCTGTAAAGCCATGAAAAGACATGGAAGTACTTTCAATACTTTAAATACCTATTACTACAGGAAAGAAGACAATATGAAAAGACTACATAATATATTTCTGACTATGTGGCATTCTGGAAAAGCCAAAACTATGGAGACAGTAAAAAGATCATTGACAGCCAGGGTCTGGGAAGAGACAGGGATGAGTAGTTGGAGCACAGAGGATTTTCCAGGCAGTAAAACTACTCTGTATAATACTATAATAGTGGACTTGTTCATTATACACTTGCCCAGACCCATAATGTACAACACCAAGAGTGAACCCTAAGGTAAGGTAAACTATGGACTTTGGGCCATAATAACGTGTCAATATAGATTAATCAATTTTAACAAATGTATCATTGTGGAGGGGGATGTTGGTAATGGGGAGCCTGGGGGGCAGGGCATATGGGAAGTCTCTGTATGTTCTGCCCAATTTTGCTGTGAACTGAAAATTCTCCAAGAATAAAATCAAGTAAAAATAATGATTACAGTATACAGTGGTACATGCAAAAAACAGCATGACTTGGTGTAAGACTTGGAAGCAACAAAGAAACTGGAAAGAATCCCCAGTGGAATGAGCAAACAAGAAATGGTACATAAAATGATATCTAAGATGGGTTGTGAAGGCTGAATAAGAATTTTCTTAATATCAAAGTTCTTGTTCTTCCTATAATTATGATTTATTTTCCATATTCAGATAATAGCACAGTGAAAATATTTCTATCCTAGGATGGGAGCAAGAATGAGTTTAATTTTAGTTATAATATCCTTAGAGTAATAAAGATTTCTTAACAATGACGTGATACTGCTCACCTCATGGTAAAGATTTCGTAATTTCAGCATAACAACTGATAGAGTTTTAGGGATATATTTGTGTCTAAAGCAGTAGATGTAGTTATCCAAAGTATTTAAAGGAGCTAGAAAAAATAATGAGAAGGGATGTAAAGTCAGAGCAAAAATGTAAAGGATGCATATCATCTGACTTAGGGAAAGTCATCAACTTCATGAAGTAAAATACTTATTGAATATGCACTACACATAAAGGACCATTCTAGGCTCCTAGAATTCAGACACAGAAGCAATTTTTTTTCATTGGAGTCCATAATATGGCTAGAGAGAAAATTTACTAAGTGATGATACTGTGGTTAAAGACTTTAGCAGAGATATCCACAAAACCACATGAAGAAACCCCAGCAAAGAAAAGACTAAGAAAGAGTTAGTTAGCCACTTGGAAATAAAACAAAAAACTGGGAAGTACAGTTTGTTTGTTTGTTTGTTTGTTTGTTTATTTGTGTGACACACAGAAAGAGAGAGAGAGAGGGAACACAAGCAGGGGGAGTGGGAAAGGGAGAAGCAGGCTTCTTGCTGAGCCGCAATGGAAGGCTTTAGGCCTCCAATACAGATTGGCTCAGCTGGATGCTGGGCTCCATCCCAGGACCCTGGGATCATGACCTAAGATGAAGGCAGACGCTTAATGACTGAGCCACCCAGGTGCCCCTGGGAAGTACAGTTTGAATAAAGGAAACAAAATCTACCAATTCTGCAATGCTGGAGACCAGACCATTGTAATTTTAGAGAACATAATATATGGAGACAAATTTCCTAAAGGATCAGTCAGAAAAGAAATTCATATTTAATTTTAGATCAATATACCACATTTTATTTGTTCATGTGGAAATTATCTCATTTAAAACAAATGCTAGAAAGGGCTATCATAAAGCCAATCTGTATTGAAGTAGTTTTATTCTAACTGGGAGTCTGTGGTTCTTATTCTTAATGTATGAAGTTATTCATTAAAAAACAAAACAAAAACAAAACAAAACAAACAAACAAACAAAAAAAACCCTCGTATTGCCCAGGATGGCAAATAAGTTCACTATTACATGTCAAACCCAATTACTTCTTAGATGCTTGGTTGAAGCATTTAGTGTAAGGATCCTAAAACCTTGTCTAGGCCAGGAGGTAAAGAGTGCCATGCTTGATTAGTTGTGTCTGCCACTCATCAGGAAATGAGGAGTGTTAAATCACAAACCTAATTTCTTAAGAAGCTATTTATTTTGCATTAGGCTAAGATCCCTGGAAACAAAATCCATAATATTAGTGATGGCTAACATTTATCCAGCACTTACAAAGTGTAGCCCCCATTGAAGGGATTTACATCTATTAATTCATTTAATCCTCACGAGAAACTTGAAAAATGGAAACTAAGCCACGAGAAAGTCAAAGAATGTGTACAAAGTTGGCAGCTAGCGAGGCTTCCGACTCCAGGACTAGACTTTTGAGGAAGAGCTCTTTGTTAGATATATAATTTTGGGGGAGAAAAAACTTCTCTGTCTTTTAACATTTTTCTGGCTTGTCTAAGAATTAAATTGACATGATAGAGATTAATAAGAGAAAACACAAATAATTATGTACCTTCAGGAAATCCACATAATCATGAAATATTCCAAAGACCACCGGGCAAAATGAGTTATCTTGCCATTCTGGACTAAGGAGAAGGGCGAAAGTGGCACTTCAAAAGGAAAAAAAGGCAATTTATAGCAAGAAGGGAAAGAGTAAATATTTGATAAACAAATGATTTTTGGACCATCCAGAAATAGTGGAGACATAGAGAAGACTTTGATGAAACAGGCCTTCCTAGGTTCTTCCCCATTTACCACACCTAGTTTATATTATATTATAGTTATCTATGGTGACAGCTCCCTTCCTGGAGCAGGTCCTCTATCTCAATTCTTTTAGTAGTTAGGTGGGAGGCAAAAAGAAAAAAACAAAACAAAAAAACTTCTGTTTCTTAAAAATAAGCAGCCTAAAATAATCCCCCTGCAAAGAACCACATTTTGGGGTGGCAAATTTTGTTCCCCTACACAATAGAGCTTCCCTGTCAACCATCCACGTTAAATTATTCATAAGACAATGTCAGCTCTATCAATGATGCCTGAAGACTATGTATATTCAAATAAACATTCAACAGGGTTCATGCAGACATAGCAACCTCTCCCAGCACCTTCACTCTGGAGCCAACCAGAATTTTCATTCTGCAGTCCTCTAACTGAGTTGCATTTTAGTGTACACCAAATGCAGAACAAGGAAAATGTGTGGTTTGGCAGTTTCACAGACTCAAATCCCAATGTCTGTGAATCTGCACAAATAACTTGTCTGAGCTTCAGGGTCCTTATGTCTACAATGGGAATATACAGAATAACATATGTTTGCCTAAGCAAGGTAAAACATGATGAGACAGTGTAGTATAAATTCCTGACATTAAGTTTTTTATCATGAGTGCCTGACACTGAGCTTTTGATTGCCGAGGCATTCATTTTAAAGACATTCGTTTTATTTTTTTTCTGTTATTTTTTATTTTTTTTCTTTACCCCAGGGGTACAGGTCTGTGAATCATCAGGCTTACATCTCTCACAGCATTCACAATGGAGTACTATGCAGCTATCAAAAGAAACGAAATCTTGCCTTTTGCAATGACGTGGATGGAACTAGAGGGTATTATGCTGAGCGAAATAAGTCAATCAGAGAAAGACATTCATTTTAAATAAACATATTTCTAGATGTAGGACACAGCCAATGACCAGATAGGAAACCAGGCTGCTCCTACCCATGAATTTACCCTTTCAGAAGCCCTTAGGTAACCTAGATTATTAACCTCTTGAGCAACCCAGCTTCTTTCCCTTGCACTAATTCCCACACTTATGCTTTAAATTCTGCAAAAAAAGTGAACCCAGGAAGCCCTAGGCACCTGACCCTCAACCCAAATAAAGGCAGAGATCAGGTCCATGCTTCCTCCCTCTATCTTGCTGTATAGCTCTCAGGCATGTCATCTATCCACCTTATTCTTCAAAGTTCCCTAATTATCTTGTTGAGATGCATCCTATAATCATAATAAGAACCACAAGGGCCAATCCAGCCACAGAGTTGGCCCTGGTGGTGAGGGGCTGTGGAGATGTCTCTGGGGCACATTAGGAGGAAGTACAATTAGGGTGAGAACCTTCACCATTACTAGCCCAAAACAAGGCTCTCATTAGGCTTGGACCAATATAACATATACCTGAACACCTAACACAATGCCTGACACACTGTATATCTTCCAAAATGTTATTTTTATCACTTCTTATATATCATTGTATAAATTAATAAATAAGTTAGGGCACTATTTTATTTTTTTCAAGACTTATTTATTTGAGAGAGAGAACATGAGAGTGGGGGGAGCAGCAGAGGGAGAGGAAGACCAGTAGACTCCCTGCTGAGTGAGGGGTCCAATGTGGGGCTCCATCCCAGGACCCTGAGATGATGACCTGAGCCAAAATCAAAAGCCGATGCTTAACCGACTAAGCCACCCAGGCACCCCTACGGCACTATTTTAAATGCAAAATTTCTATGTTTAATTATTTAAATATAAAAAAGGAGATTTCATATGCAACTATTATTTCCCATTTTCAATTTATTTTTGATTTCCTTTTCCATTTTCAATTTATTCCTTTGACATTCTATTTTGCAGAAAATGCAGACTTTGAATGAACAGGGACAAGAAAAGAAACTGAATATGTGTGGTATTTTCAGAAGAGGGCCATGTGAGTCTTACAGTTCTATAATGTTGTCCTTAAGGTTAAGATGTGTTTCAATATGGTAGATCTTTTCCATTTCATAATGTGTATCTAGGCTTGTCAATACCAAATTACTCAATAGAGTGCTGATATCTTTGGGAGAAAAAATATTATTCATTTAAATTTTCTTGAGTGGTAGTTTTTTTTTAAAAAAGATTTATTTATTTATTTGAGAGAGAGAATGTAAGCAGGGGGAGGGAGAGAGGGAAAGAATCTTGGGTAGACTTCCCACTGAGCACAAAGCCCAGTGAAGGGCTCAATCTCATGATTCTGAGATCATGACCTAAGCTGAAATCAGAAGTCAGATGTTTAACCAATTGAGCCACCCAGGCACCCCAAATGGTACTTTTTAAGGAATTTCTTTTTTTTCAAGTAAATTCTATGCCCAGNATTTCACAGCGGGAGAGAGATCACAAAGAGGCAGAGAGGCAGGCAGAGAGAGAGGGGGAAGCAGGCTCCCCGCTGAGCAGAGAGCCTGATGTGGGCCTCGATCCCAGGACCTGAGATCATGACCTGAGCCGAAAGCAGAGGCTTTAACCCACTGAGCCACCCAGGCGCCCTTCAAGTAAATTCTATGCCCAANTTCTATGCCCAGTGCAGGACATGAACTCACAATCCTGAGATCAAGACCTGATTTCAAGAGTTGGATGCTCTACCAACTGAGCCACCCAGGTGCTCCCTTTATGAAGTAATTTTTTAATGCCGTATAAGAAAATTTCATAAAATGTATATAAATATAAATTTTTGAAGCTTTTAAAAAGATAAAGGCATTTGTTGAAATAGTTTCTAAGAATCATTCATGAAGATAAAATATACACACAGAAATAAATAACATGGCTCAATTGGAATTATGGCTCATTCCCTTGAGTGAGAACTGAGAAAAATCGTTAAGAGCAAAAGACCCTCTCTCTCCTTAAAAACTCTCACACTGACTATGACTTTGCATTCTGCATAAATCCTTGACTTATTAAGCACTCCTGAGATTTAGGTCGTTCACTGAGATGTGTTTATTTAAAATCATTTCTATAAAAAAATATTGATTAACTGATATGACCTCCTGTGTAATTTCATTTTAGCATGCTTCTGGATTATAGAAATTATCTTACGATATTAGGTTTGGATTTATAATATGATCCTCTTAATCATTTTAATCATCAATTATGTTCACTAACATTAGTTTCTTCATCAATGACAAGTAACCAAAAGCAGGCTTTGGAATCAGAAAGTCTGTATGTGAGGTGGTGTACTAGCTGTGTGATTTATCAGTCCCTTACTTTGAATGCAGGAAGGTTGTAGGCTATTTATTATGCAATATTTCAGTAAAAGGAATGACTATTATATATTCTTCAAAGGATGATTTTCAATGGCTTCATAGATTTTTAACATTTGTACACACTATAAATTGTTTTATAAAAGGCCAATTAAAGACATTTTTTCCAATCTTCCTACGTAAATCAATAACCTATATTTTTACATGAGTCTTCATTTCCTCATACTACATTATTCACATTAGAAATTTTCATCCAGTGTGTAGAAAATTTTTGAGAATATTGATATATCTCATCACACTTGTCACATGACACAATGCAGCATCACGTGTTCTCACCTGCAGTACAACAGACCCTATTTCCCTAAAGTCTCACCAACACAAGCAATGAGCATATTTTTTTTAATTTAACAACTTGATAGAGAAAATACTATCTTTTTTTAAGTTTATATTTCTTTCAGTACCAGGAATTTAAATACTATTTGCATGCTTATATCCATTTTCCATATATCTGTGTATTGCATGTCATAGTTAGATTTAATGGCTAAAGTGCCACTTACTGGGGTGGGGAGAGGGTCTGGGTGGCTCAGTTGGTTACGCATCTGCCTTCAACTCAGGTCATGATGTAGGGGCCCTGGGATACAGGCCTTAGTGGGGCTCCCTGCTCAGTGGGGAGTCTGCTTCTCCCTCTCCCTCTGAACCTCCCCCTTGTTCATGCTTTCACTCTCTTGCTCTCAAATGAGTAAATAAAAAATTAAAAAAAGATGAAGTGCCACTTATTGTCCACACTATAAAATTCCAAGAGCTTTTAATTCCATTTGGCACACTATTTACTTAAAGTAACAGGCTATTTCTCCATTATCACTTATACTTCTTGTGTTTGATATATTTAATTTGCAAAAGAAAGTAAATAACCAGCAAACATTCTGAAAATGAAATTTAATATCAAATAAATAAAGGGATTCTTTTATTTCAGCTCATATAGAAGTTATTATACAAAACCATGAAATAGCAAATTCATTGTTGTTACTGAAATAGCTATATGGAGAGATCCAACTGTAGTCAACAGATATTTAAATACTAATGGTTCTAAGAAAACAACAGTTTTAGCTGTAGTTTTTTCCTTGCCGAAAGTCTATACATTCCTCCTACCCTCTAATAAAATAGTTTTTGGTGTGAAACTCTTTACATACATGTCTAAATATAAACTTATATTTAATAAACTTCTGAGAAATATTACATATAACATAATAAAATGATTTTTGGTATTACAGCACTTTCTCCATCCCCACGTCAAACAAGAATGCAGTTTTTGCTCAGTCAAACCGAGGTCTTCCCTGTAAGGGGAAAGAGGGAAGGTGATGTTGTTTTACATCAGGGCAGACATTGTTTCATTAATTCTTCAAGTTCAGTGCCCTCTACTTCCCTAATGAAAGTCGTTGGCAGTTTCTCAAAAGGTATATTAGTACTTCCTAACTAGATGCTTTGTTATTTTTGCTCATTTCCTTAATCACTTAACCCTTCACCACACAGAACAGCTGGCATGGTAACACATTCTGTCTAATATGAGCACATGGAATGTTTTACCAGAGTTTTTCTCCAGTCACTGGTTGGGAGTCTTAGGAATTCATCATCTTAAAGAAGACAAGGGTACTATTTTGATTTTATTTTAAAAAAATCTGTAAATAAACTAACCATACATTTGTTTTCTCTTTTAGCAGAACAGCATGAAAGCTTCCAAATGTATCTTAAAGGAGATTTGAAAACTCAGTCACCAAGGGAAACAAAACCAAAATGAACTACTGGGACTTCATCAAGATTAAAAACCTCCTGCACGGTGAAGGAAACAATCAACAAAACTAAAAGGTGATCTATGGAATGGGAGAAGATATTTGCAAATTATATAGCTGATAAAGGGTTAGTATCCAAAAATCTATAAAGAACTTAGCAAACTCAACACTCGTAAAACAAATAATCCAGTTAAGACATGGGCAGAAGACATGAATAAACACTTTTCCAAAGAAAACATCCAGATAGCTAACAGGCACATGGAAAGATGCTCAACATCACTCATCATCAGGGAAATACAAATCAAAACCATGATGAGATACTGCCTCATACCTGTCAGAATGAATAAAATTAACAACACAATAAACAACTGGTGCTGGCAAGGATGCAGAGAAAGGGGAACCCTCTTATGCTGTTGATGGGAATGCAAACTGGGTACATTCCCTCTGGAAAACAGTATGGAGGGTCCCCAAAAGGTTAAAAATAGAACTACCTTATGATCCAGCAACTACTAAGTGTTTACCCAAAGGATACAAAAAAAACAGATTTGGAGGGGTACGTGTACCCCAGTGTTTATAGTAGTGTTATCAACAATAGCTAAACTATGGAGAAAACCCAAATGTCCACTGACTGATGAATAAAGGATAAGGGAGATGTGGTATGTATATATAATGGAACATGACTCAGTCATCAAAAAATGAAATCTTCCATTTGCAACGAATGGATGGAGCTAGAGTGTACTCTGCTAAGTGAAATAAGTTAGTCAGAGAAAGACAAATATTATACAATCTCACTTATATGTGGAATTTAAGAAAGAAAAGAGAAGAACATATAGAAAGGTGGGGGGTGGGAAGGAGAGAGAGAAACAAACCATAAGAGACTTTTAACGACAGAGAACAAACTGAGGTTGATGGAGGGATGTGGGTAGCAGGTGGGCTAGATGGGTGATGGGGTTTAAGGGAGCACTTGTTGTGATGAGCACTGGGTGCTCTATGTAAGTGATGAATCACTGAATTCTACTCCACTAACAAATATTGCACCATACGTTAACTAAAATTTAAATTAAAAAAAAGGAAATTCAGTCATAAAGTGTGCTCAATATTGACTAGGTTTTGACCCTAATATAATTTTAAATTATTTTTAATATTAGTTAAATTTATGTTTGTATGTTATAAATTTATGCTGGTCCATTTTAAATGGACCAACATATAGATAAATCACATCAAACAATATAGTGAATTGTTTTTAAAAATATATTTAAATAAATCATGTTTTTCTTATATGATTACTCTGTGAAAAATTAAATAGCATATTTAATTTATTAGGGGTGCCTGGGTGGCTTCAGTTAAACACCTGCCTTCAGCTCAGGTCATGATCCCAGGGTCCTGGGATTGAGCCCTGCATTGAGCCCTGTGTCGACCCTGTTTCTCCCTCTCCCTCTATCAGCCATCCCCACTGCTTGTGTGTTCTCTTTTTCTCTCTGTCAAATAAATAAAAGCTTAAAAAAAATAAAGAGCATATTACTTGTTAAACACCAGTGAAGGTGGAGAAACATTTTTCTTAATATTTTCAGAAGTTATTAAAATAGTAAAAAAATGAAATTAAAATATGAATTAAAAACACAATGAGCTTTCCTATATTATAAAATAATTTATGAAAAATAATTTCTTAAGCATGTAATATATAAAGAAAAGGGAGCTGTTTTGTAATTAAAATAATTATGAGATTATATTTTATAGTAAAATAAGTTTGTGAGTCAATAAGCTTAGAAAATGCTGGTTTCAATAAACCATGGACTTCATTTGTGTTTTAAGTGGCAGGACTGACTTGTGAAAGCCAAACATACTGCTTGGGTTTAAGTCAAAATAGGAGAATCAGCAGCTTTGCCCTGGGCTGTGCAACCCTTCTCTGACCTGCTCTCACAGGGTTTTCTGTGGGAAACATTTGAAAACCACTGGCAACCTTCTTCCCCTTCAATGCAGGCACACTCCAGACCAGCTCTGCCCACCCACCAACAGTTTTTCACAAAATGAAGCTTCACTGCCATCTCCATACTTGAGGTAACATGGATGCTGATTTACCTATGGACAAAACTTTCATGTCTATAAATATATTAAATAAATAAACAAATAAATAAAACATGTCTAGTTAATATATGTAAATGAATATTATATGTGTAATATGTATGGCAACCATGCTATATTTAATAAGCCAAAATATTATGGGCTACAAAACCAAGCACTTAGCCTAAAATTATTTTTTGCTTGCCACATGTTCATTTGGCAGGGGTGCACTGTTCAACCTGGTTCTCTGTCAATTAAACCCTTCTAGTTCTGCCCACTCTTATTAAGTCAATTAGAAAAATCCACTTTACATTTGGGTTCATTAGCTTATTAAGTGCCCCACTGGGAAAGCTGAAACTCTTTGGCAGGTATATGTAGTTTTCTGCAATACTCTTGATAGGGTCTGCCTTTGCTTTTCAGGGAAAATATTTCACTTTGGAGTAGATGAAATTATTGTTTCCAAAAAAACACATACAGAATCAGAAGTGATTATTAAAAGCATGGTAAAATTTCAGCGATTTTGGAAAATCTATGGTGGATTAAGGTGTTTTTATTAGGATCGAGTTTAAGACAGATGGACAGTCATAATTGTGTTCTATTTAAAAAGTGTACATTGAGAATTTGCTGGATGGAATTATTCAGCTCAGTGTTGTGAGAACTGTAAAAATGGGTAAGATTAGGATTAACTAGGAGTTAATTGGTCTTCATGTGTTCTGATGTATGATAGATAAAGTTAGGAAGACTTATCTCCTACCAAGAGCACAGCTAGAATGGAGACCTGAGATGCTAGTAATTTTACATTATTTTATTATAGTAAATAATAATGAATATAATAATGTGAATAAAGAATGATATAGTAGCACATTAGAATGATAGTGGTTTTTTATATACGTTTAGAACTACAGAAAGTAAAGCTCAACTAAATCTCCTTGGTCCCTAATTGTTGGATTTAATCAAGGCATTGGGCATATATATTGGATATCAGATATAGATCTCAGCACATGGGAAGTGCCAAGAGCTTTTTTTTTTTTAAGGATTTTATTTATTTATTTGTCAGAAAGAGAGAGAAAGAGTGAGCAAGAGTTGGGGGGAGGGGCAGAGAGAGAGGGACAAAGTGCAGGGCTGCATTCCAGGACCTGGGATGATGACCTGAGCAGAAGGCAGACACTTAACTGCCTGAACCACCCAGGCACCCTGCCATGAGGTTTTTATATTTTTTTATTGACATGATTACTAAACGTAGTATTTGGGTTAATAAGCATTGCAAAATACCTAATTAGTGGAAGAAATACACACAGAAAGAAATTCTTGCCATTCAAGGTTGGATGTATACTGAATATTATTTTAGAAAGACAAACAATAGAAGAGACACGGTATGATGTAGATAGTTTGGAGGACCAGATTCCCTTTGAAGAGTTGATGGCAATTGAACTGGGCCTTAAAGTGACGGGACGAGCAACAGTGACTGACTCATGTGTATGTCTTATGGAAAGAAAATAATGTTCTACAGATAAGCATAAGGACAAATGTATATGGCTTCAGAGTTCATTATATTTTTAGACCTGTACTAAAACATCTTTGTGTACATGTAACTTAATTGGTAACATTCAATTCTTTTTCCTTGGGGCTGAGTCACAGTAGTTTTGGTTTCAGATCAAGGTAACTTTAGCAGGACAGTGTTGAAGTAACTCTGAGATGTGATGTTTGTGCTTATCACTTATTATTAATTACTTATGCTTGCAAAGCACTTTTGTTTATCTTTACATCCCTGCCTTACACATATGGAACAATGTGACTACATTGACCTGCAACCTGGCGCTCTGCTATTCTGACAAAACAGATGTTCTGATCAGAGTTGAAGACTCCTTCCATCAGCCAAATTGATTGCAAGTGACATTTGACAAAGTGGCTAATCAGAGCAGTAGTCAGTTCCCTTTGGTGCAGACACTGTCCAATCAGACAGACCCTCACTGGCCAAGCGGAGACCAAATTAGAAGAAAAGGGTCAGGAACATTCTCCACCACACTGTTTAATGAGATGAACTAACATCCAGAGCCTAGCCAGTAGATTCTTCCATTCAAATATATGTCCTAACATGAATGCAAAAGATGCCATGGTCTCTACCATCCATTCACACATTAATATTATAGAGACTACATTCTATTAAATTATGTTGTTAGTACACTAATTTACATGCAATGATTTCTATTTTGGCCATGTGATTTCATATTGATTTTCATTCTACAGTGAAGAACAATTTTAATACTCTTGTGGATACTTTAAAAAAAACTAAAGCAAAGGAATTTTTAAGTTCCTATTAAAGAATCTAACATCTTGCATGCATAATACTTTTTACATATACCATATATCATTACAGAATGTGTAAGTGCTAAATAAACAAGTATTTGAGATATTAGTAAAATAAAAATATAGCTTAAAAAATAAATGAAACATCAAACTAATGCACATTCAGGTTAATATCCAAAAACATGTTTTTCATTAAATAAATGAATTATTTACTTTATCAATATAAACTTATGGATCCCTAACTTATTCAATGAGTTATAATCTATCATTAGTGTGATTTATTTTTATGTTAAACTTGTCCCAGAGTTGACCAGTGAAGCTTCTGCAAGTTTGTTCCACCTGTTTCTGTGATTGAGTGCCATTTGTAATATGTTGCAAAGTCAAGAAACATGATATATTTTTAAGATAATAACTCATTGAAATTCAGTTAAGAGTTTCTCAATCTCAGCAGTCTAATAGGTTTGATAGTCTTATAGATGATTTATTCTAAGACTGGACTGCTGACAGCTGCTTTCTTCACCTTCAAACCATCCTTAACCTGCAGGGATTCAAAGACCTCTTCAGATGCGTCCAAGTAAAAATGAATGGCTCACCAACTAGATCAAAGTGTAGAAAAAAGTGGCAGACAGGAGCAAAAATGGGGAAGGGACATGGGAAGGAGGCCCAAAAGGGCAAGAATATATATATTAATATATATGTGTATATATATATGCCAAAAAATATATATGTATATATGTGTATATATATATATTTGGCTTCTTTCACTCAATACAAGCTCTTAAGATTTTGTCGCTGTTTATTTGTAATTTGTTATTTTTAGTTGTGTAGTATGAATACCATAGCTTTTAATTAGCCATTTCCTAACCATATAGGTTATTTCAATTTGAGGACTATTATGAATAATGCTATGGACATTCTTACATGCATTTTTTATGGACATATACATTTCTTTCCTTCTAATACACACCTATAGTTGGAATTGTTGGAGCATAGGGTAGGTGTGAATTAAGCTTTAGAAGATACTGACAAGTAGTTTTCCAAAGTAATGGTACCAGTGCTAGTGATATGTGAGAGGTTCATTCCTCTACCATCTTACCAACCCTTGGTATTGTTAGTCTTTATAATTTTAGCTATCATGATCAGTGTAAGCAATATCTTCTTATAGTATTAATCTCTCTCTCTTTTTTAAGATTTTGTTTATTTAGGGAGAGAGGAAGAGAGCATAAGCAGGGGGAGGGGCAGAGAGAGAGGGAGAGAGAATCCCAAGCAGACTTCATACCGAGCATGGAGCCTAATGTGGGGCTTGATCCCATGAACCCAAGATCATGACCTCAGCCAAAACCAAGAGTCAGATGCCCAACCAACAGAGCCACCCAGGGGCACCTCATTGTGGCTTTAATTTCTATATCTTTTTTGGTATTAGCATTTTTTTAAAATGCTCCCTGGGTAACTATAAGGTGCATCTGGATTTGAAACCCTGTCTTCACCACTGTAGCTTTGAACTGAAGAATTGCGCCTGAGCTGGAAGGATAGGAAGTATTAGGAAGCTGAGAGGAGGTAGCCTACTGTGAGCCTGGGCCGCTGCAGTGATAAACAGGAAGGGTTCATGAGATGAGGCAGTCAAGACAGAGGTCAGGACGTATCTGAACATGGAGGTCACTAACGTTAATGTCAAAATGTGGATGGTGAGAGAGAGAATCTGAGCCATAATTTGGAGAGTTCAAATTTGAGAGAGGGATAGTTTAAGGTAGGTTGTTTATTCCTATGAGTTCACCAAGATTTCAGCGTGAAGAAGGCAGAAAGATCCACAGCAAGAGGTTTTAACATTTGGAGTGGGGATACCTGCTCCACCTGCTCTCAGCTTCCTTTACTTAGGAAAGAGAAGAGTTAAAGGCAAATCCTCCATTCACGAGGGCCTCATGGAGAGTGATTTCCAAGGTAGACATCCAGGCTTCAGTACATTCAAGACTATAAAAACAGGTGAGAGGGGCATCTGCTAAAAGCAGGACAGAAATCGCACATGGCAGTGGGAAGCGAGTCAAAGGGATGGTGAGTGGGCTGAGTCACATACGCAGACAGGATACACAGACAGCACAGATCTGGGTGTCCTGACTGTGGCAGATTAGAGGAGAGCTCTGAGAATCTACTAGTGCCATGGGCAGTGGGATGCACTGTGCTCCAGATTGGTCTCGATGCTTTCCTTGAGAGGTTCTGACTCCAATTTCTTGCTCCCTGAGACTTTCCTTTCTCACTGTGTGGAGGTATGTGGAGCTGCTCCCTGAGGCTCGTGGGAGGTACAACAGAGATTTGGAGCAGAGTTTCCTTAAGGAAAAAAAAAAGATTTTCTGATCTAATAAATTTTGGAAATGATATATGCCTACAAATTACATTATTACCTATTTGAAAAGTCATGTGGTTAAAAACAATCCAATTTTAATTTTGCTTAACCCAATGTTTTCCAAAACATCTGATTACAAAACATGTCGAGGGATAATGGTATCCACAGAACCATGTATGGAAAACATTACCCTCAACCTATTTATTCTTGGTGTTAAGAAATTATCTAGCTGATACACTTCTCCACATCACTGTAACCCACATAACTAAGTTCCCTTGACTCCACTATAGGCTCAGTCCCTACAACTCCAGCAGAGAAAAATATAAGGAACATTACTTCAAAATGCAATCTACCTCAGCAGTAACTACATCTATATTCTAACTCAGGTTTGGTAACAGAGCTCCAACCTGGTGCCTGACGTTGTGTCTAATTCATAAAAGTACAAATGTTCTCTCTTCCCAATTTAAGCCTTGTTTGGAGAGTAGGTCTCACATTCTATGCCATCTAAGCTTAACACTCTGTCATGGTCTTCTGGGACCTGGAGCCATGAACTCCATAGACACGACAAGAATTTCGGTTTTCTTACTGCCTCTCTAATAATTGTCAATTTCGTAGTTGTTGTTGTTTTGTTTTTTACTGACACACTATCACTTATTTATCTTTTGCCTTGTAGAGAATCTCCATTCTCTACTTACAGCCCTTTCTTCCCGGCTGGTTTTCCTCTCATACTCTGTAGCTGATTTCACAAGAGTACTTGTTTCCATATTGTATCCTTCAGGTGTATATTATCATGTGCTGACCTGCTCCCTTGGTCCTGAGCATCCAATTGGAAAGGCAGCCGATTGCCTATCTCCATCATTAAAGCCACAGATGACTAAGAACAGGCCAATGAGAGTAACTAAGGGGAAAAAATGGCTTAATGCCCTTTTGAGTTTAATGAAATTTAACCATAGAAAAGAAAGTTGAAGTTCTGTTTTACCTTTTTTACTCTTTCTTTTTATCAATGAAGGTGTCAGAGAACTCATTTCTTAAGAGATGCTTTACTGTCATATAGGTTTCTGTTCTCATTGATATTTACCTGGATCACTTTCATTCAGTTTGGATATTTCTGAGCAGAGATTCTGAAAAAAGAATTTCTTCCCATTTATATATATGCTTATTATGAGTTTGACATAAACTGGCATGTCCTGCTGCTCCATGAATGTCAGATTTCTGAGACCCAGACCCAAAAGTTCCCATTCTTAAATCACGACTGCCATATCTTCCCTGACAAAACTGAAAGCAAGAAACAAATTTTGCATCTAAGGTATGAAATTAATGTGATGTATTTGACCTTTGGAAAGTAGATGTGAAAAGAAGAGGCTAAGATTTGGCCATGCTTCAGAATCTAGTACCTTTGCAATCACTAAGCAAAATGATATTCCCTTCCATTCTCCAGATATTGATAAGTATCTGTAAGAGAATATCTAACTATTGTTACCAAAGAAATTATATGTAAATAACAAATAATGGTAGTCATTTATTTGAAAAATCATCTCAACATTAATCAAAATATTTTTAAAAATAGTTACCCAACTTTTTACTTCTCCTCGCTCTTTTCTAACGTTAATTTGTACAGGTCAGTTCAGCTCAGTCCCAATCTTAATCACTTGGCCCTTAATTTCCATTTAATTTTTTCTCTTTTTTTAAAGATTTGCTTATTTATTCAAGAGTGAGAGTGAGAGAAAGAGCCTGTGTGCACAAATGGGAGGAGAGGGAGAGAATTCTAAGCAGGCTCCTTGCTCAGCAGGAGGCTTGACACAGGGCTAGATTCCATGACCCCGAGATCATGAGCTACCCAAAACCAGGAGTCTGATGCTTAACTGACTGAGCCACACAGGCACCCCCTTAATTTCCATTTAAATATGCACTGGCCTCCACCTCTCAGGCAGCATGCAGTTTGGAGGCTACCGTTAGCTTATATGCTCCTTCTGTTCCCCCCTCCACACTGTACAAGTAAGATACCCAGAAATTACTAAATCCTGGAATGCTGCAAAAAAAGACATTACTTTTGTTTCCATGGGAGGACCAATTTGCCAATTTGCTCCCCTTGTCCCATGTCTTGGCTAGGAAACGGCTGTAGGATAAAATAGTTTAAGATGTGGGATCTGTTCAAACTTGGCTATATTAGCTCTTCTTTTTCCTAGGTAGGTAGCCTTTGCAAAATTATTTTGAGTCTGTAAGGCTCCATTTTGAAAAGGCTTCAAACCTAATTTGTATCTGATCATACCATTTCTCTGCTTATAATCCTTGAGCAGCTCCCCATTATCTGGAGGATCGAGTCCATTCCTTGTGGTAGGGCACTCAGGGCTCTTCGTACTATGGTTCTCATCTTTAACACCCACACTTATGCACTAGTTAGGCCCGATCGCTGCCAATGGTTTGCTGGGCAACCCTGGACAAATTCCTGGCCTCTCTGTGCTCTACTTTCCTAATCCATAAAATACATATTGTATTAATACGTACTTTACATGAATGTTATAGTCAGTATAATGTCTGACTCACATAAATTTTCAATAGATGATAGTTCCTAGTATTATTAATTATTTTTATTATTTTGGTTACCCTTTCATATTTGTGGTAGGCCTTGTCCAAAATTGCCTCTACACATACATAAGTGGAAAATGTCAGTTACTGCAATATAGACACAGAGAATGCATGACTGTACAGAAATTTCAGAAGACACATGAAACTAATTGTGGGAACATGGCACAGCGAGTGGCAGCATTACTGGTTTACATGGGGGTGACCTGTATCCAAACAATGGCATGGTCCTCATGGGATTGAGAGTGTCAGGGCCTGGGAGGGCCTTTACCCAAGGTTCCTTGGACTGTGTAGATTTGTCACTTGTTCAGGGCTGCTGGCTGCTACTGCCAACCAATGACGGTCATGAGGGAGACCTTGAGAAGCAGTGCTTGCTCAGCACCTCAACCTCAATCACATTCCTGTGGTGCTCAATAAAGCTGTGGAGCAGAACGGATCACTGTCCTTGAGTGGCAGTACCATCACAAACCCAGCCTGATACCTCGGAAATACCCCTAAGCCTTCATTGCTCCATCTGCCTGAAAGGCCCGTCTCCCTTGGCTTGTCTGTCCTTTTTACCTACATCCGTTTTCCTTAATTTTCCCAATAACTAAACTATAAATATTATACTTCAGTGAAATATACCAAGAGTAAAACTGGATAAAGATGTTTAGTGATAAGATGCCCTGCTACTGTTCTTTTTTAAACCTGGTTAGAAAATGCAAGTAAATGGTTCTCTGTCCCTGGACAATTCTACTCCTTTCTGAAGGCCTTGGTCCAGAATGCGTGTGTGTGTGTGTGTGTGTGTGTGTGTGTGTGTGTGTGAGGGAGAGAGAGATAGAGAGAAACAGTCCACCCCTGCCCTTTTACCCCCACCTCAGACCAAGTGCTGCTGTTTATAATACTAAACTCAGGGAATCTTGACTTCCAGAGCCCTGGATCTAAGTATCCTTCAGAGCTTTCAGCTGTGGGCACACAGCTTACAGAGGAAAATACGAACAGATCTGAAAAGAACGTGCTATTATTTTCCTGTTCTATTGTGAATGTTAATTAGGAAAAAAAAAATCTCTTTTTCCTTGTGCCTCCCATTATACTTTCTGTGACTTGAAAAGAGGAACTCTACTTTGACATCCAGACACAATGCCAGGTCCATTGTAAGACGAGTGATAAAGTCATTATTTAATGAGTAAACAGACGTATAGGTGAATGAATGGATGCTGTTTTCTTAAACCTTCTTTCCTTATTGTGCATGAAAAAACCGAACTTTAAAAATCATAGTGTCTAAATCCAGGTAAGATATGACTACATTTCTTTCTCTGTAATTGTATCTTGATTTAAACCTTTTTTTTCCCTCTTCTAAATAAAGTTCTCTGTCATATTCAAAGCTGGCTAAAGGAGATTTTGCAAAACTCAGGGTATATGCAGGTTTAATGTGAGCTAAAATGTCAATATTCATATCGCTCCACTTCATTAAATCCACCTTCTCAGTAACTTGGACTGAGAAAAATTTATTTTTTTAAAAGTCCCGAAATTGTGCTCGTGTCAGCAATGCAGCACCTGTTAGTCATCATGGACCCAGTTCACCTTCTCGAAGCTACTGCTCAGCGTTCTGACAGGCAAGGTTTCTGACAGGCAAGCTGAAGGTGAAGGGGAGGAACATACAAACAGCGGCGTCCAGCCCAGCTCTCACCTCTGCCAGATTGTGTGTGTGAGGCTCCGAATGCGTGAGGTCAAACTGCCAGCAGCCATAATGGGAGAGGGGGCTGCGGTGCCCTTAACTGGGTGCACATGCTCTGGCACCACTGTGCCCTGATTAGCACTGTGGGGGCCGATTGGCACTAGCCTGGAGCACAGCACGTTCAGGGGCAGAGCATATGGGAAGTGCAGATGTTCGAAGGGTGGCTTCACCCCATTTGTAGCCAGCAACCCTCCTTGAAGGATGATCGTTTCCCATCTTGAGTAAGTACAGGCAGAAAGGATCTGCCTAAAAGTGCTCTCTGAGCAAGAGCCTGATTATTTCCTCTTCAGAGACTCCCCACTTGGTCCTCCTATCAGACACTCTGACTTTCAGAGATGTGTCCTTGAAGCACACAAACATTCTGCCCTGTTCTGTGACTGAAGGGGAGGAAAGATTATCAATGACACTGCATATCAGAGAAAATCAAAGATTCTCCCATGGCGAGTAGAATGAAAGCAAGCCAAACGTTACCGGGTCATAGAATTTAGTGATCTACAGTATTACGGTATTATTTATGCATATAATATAATTAATAATTAAACCAGTTTATGAAGCACCTACAATAGGCCAGAAACATTGAAGGGATAATGGACCTAGGCATGCAGAAAAATGAAGTCCAAAAAAAGCAATTCATTTACTTACAAAGGACACAATGTGGCATGGTGAAATGTAAATTAGATGACAGCTAAGTAATTAGTCCCAATTCTTCCAATAATTAGCTGTGCTCCCGGGCCTCAGTTTTCTCACTCAGAGCTAATCATGTTCAACTAAACGATTACAAATGTCCCTTCCAGGCCTAAAATGTTTTGAATTTATATCTTTTATCTTCCTTATCATGTAGTTAATTTATTCCTTAACTTAGTCCCATTCAAGAATCTCAGAGCCTACTCTGTTCCAGGCACAGTTCTAGGTGGTGGAGACACTCTGGCCATAAGACACTTGAGCTTACATTCTGTGTGGCGAGACAAATTTTAACATATAAATAAGTGCATACACAATATACTACTAAGGACTCATCAGGGCCGTGAAGAAAAGTGATACAATGAAATAAAAATACAGAGCGCTAGGTAATTAATTTCATGACGATGGTCAAAGTAGATGCTTCTATCACATTCTAGTAGGAAGGTCCCAGGAATAAACATGAACACTAATCAAGTAACAAGATAGTTTTAGATAGTGATAATTTCTTTTTTTTTTAAGATAAGGAAGATGACAGTGAATGAAGGAATGGGACCACAGGTTATGCCTGGCTTTAAGGCCAGCTTGGGGAGTTAGGATCATCATGTCAAGTTCAATGGGCATAATGCAACAATGTTACCCTGCCAGCAGTGTACTCTGGTGGTTGTGTTTAGAGAATGGATTGCCAACGGGGTATGGTTAGAAGCAGGAGGACCATGGATGGTCCTGCAGAAGATCAGGTGAGACACAGCAGTGGCTTGCACTGGAGTGAGAGCAGTGGAAATGAATTAAAATAAGTTCATGACAGATGGCATGTGAGGGCCGAGAAAAAGAGAATATAAAGGATAATTTCAAATCCTCACTTGAGCAACAAAGAGGATTAAGGTATTATTTACCAAATGGAAGAGGACTTGGGGAGATTAAAATCTGCGTAATAAGATCTCCAGAGGTTGAAATGAGGAGGAGGAGCAGGAAATAGACTGAGTTGGGACACTGAGGCAGGAAGAAAACCAGAAGAGTGTGGGGCCATCTGTATATGCAAACTTAATAAAGGGTAGCATAGAAGGCAAAGCAGTGTTGCATACCTATTCAATATTTTAGTGATTAATTGAAAGGGAAATTGGTCAGTAGTATTGTGTAATTTTTTTTTAAAGCAGTATACAGCTGTTCAGCAGCAGTTATGAGGACAATTGATGGCTTCACCTGTGACAGGACTTTTGTCTCATGAGTAGAACAGAAGACAACCCCAACATGGGAGTGAAGCTTGTTTGCAAGGAAGTGGTTGTAATGAGGAGTCATTTGCTGCAATCCTCAAACGGCAATGGGTTGGGCCACACGTCTAATAGCTACCATGTAGCAATGTAGCAGAAGCTCTTTACTGGGCACAGCTCTTGGCTCATGGAGCACAGTCTCTGTCAGAGTCATAACTAAGAGATCAAAGTACAGGAATGGAATCATTAAATAAACAAAAGAATGAACAAACAAACCAGACAATGAAGAACCAAGAATGTTTATAGGAGAGTGAATAAATTGTAGAGTCAATGGGTTGGGGGTATCTATGTGCTTATAGAACTCTACAAAGAAGATACTAGAGTTTAAGAAGAAGGAAAATGAGAGGCACCTGGTAGCTCAGTTGGTTAAGTGTCCCACTCTTGGCTTCAGTTCAGGTCATGATCTCGGGGTCATGGGATCAAGCCCAGCATCAGGCTCTGCTCAGTGCAGAGTCTGCTTGTCCCTCTCCCTCTGCTCCTCCCCTCTCCTTCCTCCCTCTCTCTCCCTGTCTCAAATAAATTTTAAAAAAAATTTTTTTTATATATAAAAAAAGGAAGAATGAAAGCTGGTTGTGGGACAGTGAAATGCTTGAAATGCCAGAATGGATACTTCAGAAATTTTAGGAATTCTGACCCCTCCTCTCTTTTTCCTCTCTCCTGCTCTCTCTCCAAAACTGGACATCTGCTGTAAAACATTGAGAAGCCTCCTTTGCCTGAGGTTCCTCATCTCAGGAATCCATACTTCCCCAAGTTAAAAGTTAAAATTCACTCTCCCAGCCTCTGTGGAGCATTATGATCTAGAATCTGCCCATCATACTTGCTGGCAGAGTTTGATTTAGAAGCTGGTGACAAGATAGAAGCATGTAGCCCCAAAATAACCATTCATAAAATGTGGAAACACACTCATGTAGCTCCCAGAGACAATGGTGGCAGAGAAAGCATCCCATGCTCACCTCAAGGGAGCCCACTGACGGAGCAGCAACCAAGTTCCCACTGGAGCAGGGGTTTATGGGATAATTTGGGCCTTGCTCCAGACTGAAAAGCCTCTAGTCTTGGTTCTTACACCTTTGTAAAGATTTTTTTTACTAAATATCCTTTGATCAATTCCTTTTCTGCTTAAGCTAGTGTGTTCTAACTGATACGGATATGATACAATTTCTGGCAATGATCAGATCTAGTGTTTGCTCATGGCAGTGGGTGATGGAGGTGAAGTCATCAAGAAATGGAAAGACCTGGATATTAAATAAATTGAAAACTTTATAGATTACTCACTGGAAAGGTCTGGCAATGCTTGATACTCAAGTAAATGCATATAAACATCTGGACATCCAAATAAAATTGAGTGAAGAACTCTGCATGGGTCACTTGGCCCGTATCACATCCACCACTCAACATACCCACTCACTGGGGAGGATATCAGAGGCCCTGGTTTACCTGCTGGGGAGACAGTGACATGAATGATCCCTGTGTTTTCCAGTCCTTTCTAGCCCAGGATTTTTTTTTTTTAAGATTTATTTCCTTACTTGAGAGAGAAAGAGAGCACAGTGGGGAGGGACAGAAGGAGACATGGGCTCGATCTCATTACCCTGAGCCAAAACCAAGAGTCTGATGTTCAACCTACTGAGCTACTGAGACAGCGCTCTAGCCCAGGAATTTTAACATAGTGTTTACATACCAGATACAAAAAGTCATGGCTAAACAATTATCACCTTATTAAGAGCTTTATAATTTTCTACTCAGATGAGTTAGCAGCTTTCCATCTGTTTTAGGGTTGCCAGATAAAAGCTATCATACCTCTTCATTTCCAAAGAACATCAATGAAGACTTACTCTCTTTTATGACAAGACCAAGACCTGCAGGAACATCTAGAACATAATTCTATCTGTTGAATCTTATTTGCCACTGAAGTTGACAAGACATAATAAAAAGGACACAGGTTTGGACTTTATCCAGCTTTATCTTTACGCTCTTACTTTCAAAGCAACCTTATACATGCTTCAGTTTTCTGGTGTATATAAAAATAATATAGTGTTTACTTTTGTGAGTTAATAATTTGCTTTATGACCTATAATAAATTTTTATTTTTCTCTGATAACTAGTATGTGCTAGTAAACAAAAACCATTACTTTGGAAACAATTGTTTTCAGTTTTATCAAGTCTCCATCTTAGGCAAGTCACTTAATATTTCATTCTGAACAAAACAGATATTAATATCTAGCTTGAAGGACTGTGTGAGGCTAAGATATGCATGTAAAACACTAAGCATAGTGCTGGGCACATAAACATGCAGTAATCCCTCCAGTTATATTTCTGCAGAATTAGCTAGAAGTTGGACAGAAGAATCAAGTTTTACAAGAGTTATCAGGACACACACACACACACTTTTTTTTTAAGATTTATTTATTTATTTGAGAGAGAGAGAGAAAGAGAGCGAGCAGGAGAATCTCAGGCTGACTCCCCATGGAGCACAGAGCCAGACAATGGGGCTCAATCTCATGACCCAGAGATCATGACCTGAGCTGAAATCAAGAGTCTGACACTTAACCAACTGAGCCACCCAGGAGCCCCTGCACCAAACTTTTCTAATTGTATTTTTTTAAAAAGATTTTTATCTATCTATCTATCTATCTATCTATCTATCTATCTATCTGAGAGAGAGAGAGAGAGAGAGAGAGAGAGAGAGAGAGAGAGAGAGAGAGAGAGAAAGAGGTAGAGAACAAAAGCCAGGGGGAGAGGCAGAGGGAGAAGCAGACTCCTCACTAAGCAAGGAAACCTCAGTGGGGCTTGATCCAGGAACCCTGTGATCATGACCTGAGCCTAAGGCAGACACTTAACTGACTGAGTCACCCAGGAGCCCCTCTAATTATAATTTTATATCAGTAGTGATTTTGAATACCTACCTAACAATTGGGCAGAAGAATCATGTTGTCAGCAAGTTAGCAGGACACACATGTATATACAAATATACACATATGATTAAATGGTTTTTTTTCATTTATCAGTTGTAAACAACATCTCTAAAATTGCTCTCAACATCATTTTACAATGATGAGAATTAAGCTCTCATTTCCTTTCCATCATTTTCCCAAAGTATTTGCAACATATTTTTCATTTTGCTGAAAACATACACTTTTTTTTTTCTTCGCTATCCTGGACTCATTACGATGACCATGTAAGTGTTTTCAATGTCAGCCACGCAGTGCACTATGATTATATTCTCTCTTAACATTTTTGGGTTTTGCTTGGTTATATCGGGCATTCATTTGCTCAGGCTGCCACAACAAAATGCCACACACTGGGAGGCTTAAACAGAATCTATTTCCTCACAGTTAGAGGCTGGGATTCCAGCGTCAAGTTGCAGGCAGATTTGCTTTCTCCTGAGGCCTCTCCTTGGCTTGCAGATGGCTACCTTCTGGCTGTGTCCTCACATGGCCTTTTCTCTGCATACACGTCCCTGGTGTCTCTTCCTCTTCTTACAAAGACACCAGTCACAGTGGATCAGGGTGCCTCATTTTAACATAATCATATGCTCTTTAAAGAGCATATCTCCAAATATGATCACATTTTGAGGACCTGAGGGTGGAACTTCAATACATGAATCAGAGGACGGCACAATTCAGCCCACCACACACACCTCAGCACCTCACCGGCCTGGAGCGACATTGATTTCTCGCTGACATTACAGGTAGGCAGTCAGTTGGTTTTAAGTATGCTCTGCATGCCTTTTTCGTACTGTGATCTAAGCTGAAAGGGAAGACCCAATCTGGGACGTGCCATTTCTGAAGCAAAAAAATGGGAAATTGAGCTTAGCTATGTTATTTCATTTAAGGTTTCTGCTTTGATGTGGTGTGTGTCCCCATACTCTATTGGTCAAAGAAGCTACATGTAATATACCTCCCTTTGGAGGGAGGACAAGAAATATATGTGTACAATAATACATTCTACCACAAATTTTATTTTTTCTTAATTATCCCAGTACCTAACGGTAATTTTACTAACATCTCAGGAGATTTGTCAAACACCATTAAATACTAACTGGTCAGGTTTCTCAATCTACTAATTCCATTTGGTTTTCTCCAAGAGATCTTCCTCTTAGATGTTTCCATCTGCCTACTTCAGTCTAAACTACTGACTGAGCCCTTGGCACAGTGATGATCATAAGACTCCTTGTCAATGTATCTGATGTTGGATTACTTTTCCAGGATCCTATGTCTTCTCTTAAAGAAATCTCTGTCACCATGCAGATTACAAGATATGTTACATTTTTTTTTCACTACCACAACTCAAAAATAGTCAAGCCATTCTTAGTGCATCCACACGTAAGCTACCTATGCTCCCTATACACAGATAACAGAAAGTTATATTTGAAAGCAGAAAAGGGAAATTGCAGATAATTTAAAACAGGTGTCTTTGGAAGAAATTTTTTAGATTAAAACTTTTTTATAAACTAATGCCTATTTAAAATGTCTCTGAGTCATATTGAAATTTTTTTAAAAGGATTATTTATTTATTATTTATCTATTTATTTATTTGAGAGAGAGGGAAAGAGAGCATGCACAGAGGGAGAAAAAGAAACAGACCCCCCTCCGAGCAGAGACCCTAACCTGAGGCTGTATCCCAGGACTCCAGGATCATGACCTGAGCTGAAGACAGACAATCAACTGACCCACCCAGGCACTCCAATGTTTTCTATATCTGATTCCTAAAATATTAGTTTCTTGCTAATTCTGGAAGTATCATTAGCCAAATCAAAGTGCCTGAATTTATTTTTTTATATTTCCTATATAAAGCACAATAATAAAATTTTTGCACACACACACAAGTCTATAATTATAGTTTTTAATATAGAATTCTTGATTAAAAATTATAAAATAAAAATAAATATTTGCATACCCCTATTTAAGTGAGTATAATTACTCTGAGCTAATCAAAATAGCAGTTGTCAGTTTCTTCCATAGCCTGCATCAGTGCTCATCAAAAGTTCATACACTGCATCTTATCTCCCATAGAACAGATGAACCCAAGCTGCCCATGCTGACACTTGCTAAGAGTCGCCGTATATATTAAAATGAATTCATTTTTTATTGAATGTTTTCAAAGCACAACAATGACCAGATTATTTGCACTAATTATTAATGAATAGTTTTTCTCACAATCCTCCATAAAAGGCATACACACATGGAGAGCTTTGCTATAAAATGCCTTACAAATTGGAGGAAGCTTCAATTTAGAAGATAATTAATTACCAATATTCTCAAGTTAGGGATGCAAGAAATCATCCCTACTGAAAAATATATAATTAGGTCTCAATTATTGAAAATATAGTTTTCCTAAATTAATGATGTGCTTATTTTTTTTAAAGACTTATTTTTTGAAAGAGAGAGAGAGCAAGAGAGAGGAGGGACAGAGAGAGGTGGAAAGAGAATCTCAAGCAGATTCCAAGCTGAATGCAGAGCCAGATGTGGGGTTCAATCTCACAACCTGGAGATCAGGACCTGAGTCATGGATGTTCAACCAACTGAGCCACTGAGGTGTCCCCTAAATTAATGAAATTTTTTAATAATGCATTTATGCACTTGTTTGTTTGTATTGATTCTTTGACTGTGGAAATCACTTGCAAAAGCACATGATAGGAAAATAGCCCCCGGCTATTATTATATTATGAATAGTTATTAGGATTTCCCTCTCCCTCATGTGGCCCTAGGTCTTTAATGTCCTCAGTTCTTCCTAATGTCTTCCCATTCTTTTGTCTTGGAGTCTGATCTCTAGTTGAACATAAGGGAATAGAAAGATGGGTGTTGGGGAAGCAATGAGCTGTGGCTCTGTGAGTCTTGAGTCCTGAGTCCCAGGACAAGAGTTCTTACAAGGTGTGCCAAGATTCTAAGGCCCCCACTGCTCCTTCCCTGGACTATTCTCAGGACTAGGTTTGCAGCCAGCAACCTTGAGGGATGAGGTAATGTCTGTCTGGGGCAAAGAACTGCCATGTAGCCTTGACTTTGGGACCCATATGATGATAAGATTCTGGGCTCTTGTATTCTTGGGAAGAGTATTGTACTTATGTTGCTGTTGTTTTAGCAGGCACTTACTATGTATTTTAGCTAAACTCAGACTGAAAAATCTGTCTCCACAGTGATGGTGAGAGTTCAAATATCAGTTTAGTTTTCAGCCATAGCTGGATTACTTAGATTCCCCACCATGCCTGTGAGGTTTGGGGACCAGCCAGACACTCGGGTAGAGTTTATATATAGAATATGGGTTCCTTTGCCCTTTCTGAATCTTTCTTTTCTGGAATTCTCCCTACCCATTTCTAGTGGCTGTGATTGACCCAAAGTCTGTCCTCTAGTTCTTCAAGCCAGCAAAGGTGAGATATTTTGCCTGTTTTCTTGCGGCTTTCCAATGCATTAGCTAGTAATTTTCTATAATTTGTATAGAGTTCATAATCTGTGAAAGGACCAGACCAATAGGAGATAGATTGGAATATCACCAATGAGAGAGAAATTTTAAAATATATTACTTATTTGGAGGAGCCTGGGTGGCTCAGGCAGTTAGGTGTCTGCCTTCAGCTCAGGTCATGATCTTGGGGTCCTAGGATTGAGCCCAGTATTGTTGGGCTCCGTGTTTAGCAGAGAGTCTGCTTCTCCCTCTGCCCACCCCCCCAGCTCATGTGGTCTCTTTCTCTCTCTCTCCTCTCAAATAAAATCTTAAAATAAAATAAAATAAAATAAAATAAAATAAAATAAAATAAATATGTTACTATTTTATAAGGGAATACTGCCACTTGATACCATTAATCTTCTGGGGGATATTTAAAATTATTTTTGTAGTTGCATATAGTAAAATATCATTCCATATGACCGATTTAGTCCATTCGAATTGCTAAAGATATAGAACTAGGAAATGTATGCAAAGACATGCAGTTTTAATTTTTTTCAAGAGTATTCAATAAATAGACCTAGGTTAACAAAGTACTGCCTGGTAGGAGTCCTCAAGGAGCATGCTAGGAAGAATATCAATAGTTGAGAATGGAACTTTTAATGTACTTAGAGATGATTTGAAGGCATTTAATTTCTTTTCCATGTCTCATCTACCTCTTGGGTTTGTCTAGAAAATCCTTTCTTTAGAGAATAAGCCAAAAGTAAACTTTTCTCTGGCCCAATATTAATGTAGTTCCACTGTACTGTGTATGATTTCCCACTAATTTAACAGAATTCTTTTTCTTTGGAACTTCCTAAGAGAAAAACAGAGTCCAGTGAAAATTACTATAATATGTAAACAATCAAAACTGTGATGTGCACACAAACATAGGCGAATTTAGTAAGCAATACTAATCCCCATTCAGGAAGTCAATTGGTTATTTGATTGCTTATGTTGTCCCTATTCTGTAGGGATAATTTTTGCATAGCTTTTAAAAAGGTAGCCTACATCACAATTTCTTACATGTAGAAAAAGTTACATTAGAAAGCTACAATATTAAGTTTGACAAAATAATTCAGAATGTCTACTCATAAATCATTTGGCTATAATTTAAGTTTATTACCATGAAAAAGTAGCCCAATTTATTCCTTCATGACTGTCAATGATCTTTCAGAATCTCTTTTAAAGTGCAGATCCCTCTAATGCACTTTAAACTTTTGCCATAGCTGTACTGTCTTCATTATTCTGCAGTGACTTTGAATATTGCTTTTCCAAAGATTTAAATTATTTTTACACACATAGTGCTTCACAGAAACCCAGTGAACCAGTATGCATGACTGGTTATTACTGTCATAATTTGAAAGACATTCAGAACAAGACTTAAGTGAGGTCATGGGACATTTCTACTTGAAACTGAGTCATTCGTATTATTGAAATTGAACTTCTTATAATTTCTTTTCTATGAAGAATTTTCACTGCATCATCTTACTTATTTCATTTCATGCCTAAGACAGAGTGGAGGGTTGCCTTGATTCAAGGTTTGTACTTCTCCCTAGATTGGAAAAAAATATTTGACTCCCTGATATTATTTTATTTTTCATTATTCTAGTATTTTATTCTGGTTCTCATATAATAACTCAGGCTTTCAACTAAGACTCAAATTTTCTACCTTTTAGGACACCCCTTTGAGTTTCTATCCTATGTTTTCTCTCTACTTTCCAAATTTTGGTGTTCTCCAAAATTCCCCACTCTGGAAATTCTTTTCATTCTGTATTTTATTCCTGTGTAATTTCATGTGTGGCCACGGCATCACCCATTCTATACTTCTGTGCTCCAAACTCCTGTATTCAAATGCTCACCAGACATAGTTCTATCTATGCTTCGGAAGCCCCAAACTACAAATATGTGATGGAGAATTCATCACTTACCACCATAGGCCTCAATCATTCCATAACTCCATGGAGGACACCATCTTTTTCTCATACTTAACCAAACAGCAAGCCATTTTGAGTTTTTCCTGTTCCTTTCCCGTACATGTATTGTATGACAGGGCCCTATTCTTTTTTGCTTGTTTTCATCACTAGGTACACCCAACTTCCGTCTCCACTTACACCAGCCTTACTCTCTCCCTATGCTGTTACAAAGACTTCACTGTCTCCATGTCCTCAGGCTTAATCTTCCTAAATTAATTCCATATGACACCATTAAAGGGGACTTCCAAATGCACCAATCAGATCATGTTAGCCCTTCAAAATCTGGACTTGATCTTCACCTCTTACCCGCCTATGCCCATGTAACCTTCAACCACACAGAATGACTTGCTTCAAGTACTACCTATTCCTCTCTGTCTTGTTACTTGCCCTGTCCTCTACTTCAAATTCCATTTCCTCCACCTCTTCCTTTACACCTCCCACCCACTTTGGCATTCCTCCCTTATTTTCAAGGCAACATTCAAACATTCCTTCCTGGTAAGACTTCTTTCTCCTGCCACAGGAGGCCTTATCAGGACTCTATGCTTACTGCTATTGTTTCTGTGACACCCCTTGCCACATGGTATTATAACTGGGAAGAGACTGATCCAGTCCTCTGAACAAGTCATGCAATTCCTGGGGTCACCATGTCTATTTCTGTAAGCCCAGCACTTAACAGCACATGCTGAGCACAAGGTAAGACCTGAATTCGAAGTGCATAAATGCATTTTTGAATGATTGGATCCTTGTTTCACACTTTTCTATACTCCTATTGCTATCTTAACTCAATTACTGCTAGTAGCTTTGTTCTAGTATTTGCGTTGGTTAACTTAGAAATCTCTTATTTTTTCATTCTTTGGTCACTTTGGGTTTATTTTTAGGCTTTTATGTCCCTTCTGTGGAGTATTATGGTGACTGTTCTGATAGTCTAAACATACTTTTTTTGGGGTGGGGGCACCTGGGTGGCTCAGTGGGTTAAGCCTCTGCCTTTGGCTCAGGTCATGATCTCAGGGTCCTGGGATGGAGCCCTGCATCAGGTTCTCTGCTCAGCGGGGAGCCTGCTTCCCTCTCTCTCCCTCTGCCTGCCTCTCTGCCCACTTGTGATCTCTCTCTCTCTGTGAAATAAATAAATAAAATCTTTTAAAAAGTAATAAAATAATAAACNAAATAATAAAGATAGTTTTTTATAACTGTAAAGATAATTTTCTCCCTAGCTGAGCTTCATAGTTGGATTTTTTCAGATTTCTTTCACTTACTATTTTTAAGATTTTCATAATCAACTTTTACGGTATTTTGTCCTCTATTTCCTATCTTCTGATATAGTTGCTTCAACTAAAAATATTCTACCAATGTATTCAATTACTTCCACTTCTTCCATTTTTAAATAATCTCTATACATGGAATATATTACTTTTTTCTTTCTTTTGGGAATATGCATTAGTAGGCTTTTAGACCAGCTTATTTCCATTCCATAACTCTCAAATTCTGCCACCCAGTCTCTCACTATGAGATTTTTATTCACAGAAAATTTTTGACACCAAGCCCAATACATTATCATGGAGGAATATATAGTTGGGAAGCAAGAAGATTTCCCTGTATATATGAAAAATGGCCTGAACTGACAAGCAAATACAGTCTCTCTCAAAAGTAATATCTTTATAAAAATCATCTGTATTCATTGAAGTTTTTATATGGTATGAATAATCATTAACTAGGGAGAGAAAAATCCTTCTAAAACTGATTACCATGAATTATATTTGAATATGTGGTTATATATATATAATAGTTCATATCTTTTAAAATATATATGTGGATTGTATATAAATATCTATAGTTTTTAAACTGAAGTGCTTATGTCTGTTTAAAACTCCCAACTTCATATAATTTCCAGTTATTTATATCTATATATGACTTTATTTCATTGCAGAAACCAAGCTTATATGTAGACACACATATTTGCGTACATACAGATAGTTCTCGTAGTGATTATTTTTAAAATATGCATACTGAAAATCTTATACCACAGAATTTAGTTGTCTTTAAATTGGATGTTTTTAAGATTTTATTTATTCATTTGACACAGAGAGAGAGATTACAAGTAGGCAGAGAGGCAGGCAGAGAGAGAGGAGAGAGGAGGAAGCAGGCTCCCTGCTGAGCAGAGAGCCCGACGTGGGCCTCGATCCCAGGACCCTGGGATCATGACCTGAGCCGAAGGCAGCGGCTTTAACCCACTGAGCCACCCAGGCGCCCGAATTTAGTTGTCTTTAATTTCACAATTGATTGGAAGAATCAGAACTAGAAGAGACCACCAGGAATTATTTAACCTCTTGCATTTAGGTATATAAATCTTATTATCCCTACTTTATAGATAAACAGACTTTAGGAAGGTCATCTGGTAAGTAACAGGAGTGAATGTCTGAAAATAAATTCTCTTAACCCTATTCCCTTTACAATGCTAATTAAATACCTTTGATTGCTATCCACTGATTGTTTATCAAGAGTTCTTATGAAATATTTTATGCTTAATTTCTACTATGTCTTAATTTTCTCAACTTGATAAAAAGATTTTGTATGAATTTCTTTGATTCTCCTTATATTTACCACTCAGAATTCATCATCACTTCTTTCGTCCATCAATATTTATTGGTCTCCTATTCTAGGCCATGCACTGTGCAAGATAAAGAAAGCAAATGTTAAGCCATCATCACAGATCTCACAGTCCAGTGAAAGTTACAAATAAGCAGTGAAGTTTGAAAAGCATCATCACGACTCCTATGCCATGCTATACAGAGGCACATTAGAGAGATACCTAATAGAAATGGAGATGGGGAGAAGAACACTATCCAAAACAAGACCTATAGGATGAATCCAAATAGCCAATTGCCCTGAAAAGAATTCATTTTTTAGGCATAGCAAGTACCATGCATGGAGGGCATGGCACATCTGGGTGACTAAATGTACTTTAGAATATTTGGGTGGTAGAGTGTAGAAGCATTTTTATAAAAGAAGCAAATAATGTGAACAGGGATCAAATCAACATGAACTTTGAAATCCTTGTAAGAGAAATTAGATTTTATCCTCAAGGCAATAAGGAGTAGAGAAGTAAACTGTTATTCTAACGTCCTATTGTGTGGTAAATAAACTTTTCAACATCATTGTGATATTTATTCGTGGGTGCCAATCCCATTCTAAAGAGGTGATGACTCTGCTCAGTTTTCCAATTGAGTATCTATCTCCAGGTCTGTCCACTCTCAGGACTATGGTGATAATTTAGGCCTTAATGCTAGAAAATGTAATAAGTACCACAATTTACTGAGTGCTCAACAGTATCAGGGGTTGTGCTAAGTGTTTTACATTTGTTATCTTGATTTATTACCAGTAAAAATTACAATATGGTCCTTTTTATTCCCAAATTACAAATGAGAATATTGACATTCAGAGGAAGTTATTTGGCAGAAATCACATAGTTAGTAACTTGTAGTGTCAGTTTTATATCTATGATCTTCTTAAATCCATACTTCTTTTACATACAATATGTTCTTGCAAAGAATTTGGGAAGTCTAACATGTAAAACTTGAAAACAATAAGTACATTTTATAAGAAAAGGCCCTCTTTCGCTAAAATCTTCAAAGATATATTAATACAATTTAAGATATTCCCCTAATTTAATATTTCTCTCTCTTTTTTAAAAGTATTTCTTCATCACTGGCCACAGAGCCAACCAAATTAAACCCAGAAAACCAAAGAGTTTCAATATTTGTTGAATCTTTGGGTCCAATTTTTCTCTATAGTGTCAGGTTTATAGGCTCTGTGCTCCTAATAGTCGTGTCAGCACTTTTATTTTCCTGCTTTGTATTAATTTTAATGAAATAAGATGAGCAAAATACAATGAAATCTAGTATTTCAAAAAATTAACCTTGCTGGACAAAAAGGGATCACTGCTAAAGCTGAAGCATTGGCTGATGAGCAGCACCAATACTCGGTGCTTTCAAAAAGTTATTTATTCATTTGATGATCAAAGCCCATTTCTGAGTACCTAATGCGGCTGTACAGATTTCATTCAATAATTTAGGACAACGCAGCGGTTTGAAAGCATCCTGTTCAAAGTCTAGAATTGCTTATACTCACAAGGTTATGATGAATATCACAGAAATTTATGTGTGTTAGTATTTTCCATGTGTGTCTATTATCTCAAAATTTTACATTGGGGTGGAAGTTTCCTTCACAGTTTTCCAAAAGTTCTTACTGGTTCAGCACACCCAGCTGTATAATGGTCCAATATGTTTGGGAACAGTAACATATAGGGATTTTCCCCCCTGGATTCCATCATTAATTTCACTTTTCTCATCCTATTTGTACAGTTCTGATCATTGCCTCCTAAATGTATTGCCTTAATTTTGCTCACTGTGGTATTCATATATTAATTTATTTCACACTCTTGATCTTCTCTAACATCCATCATTTATTTTGGTCATCTTGGGCCTATCATTAACCCGAAGAAAGTAATATCATCTGGAAAGCCAAAGAATGCATTTCCCACATCCTTTTCCAGATCACTTATCACAATATTAAACAAAGCACATGCATCTTTTTTTAAAAAAGATTTTACTTATTTATTTGGTAGAGAGAGACACAGCAAGAGAGGGAAAACAAACAGGGGGAGTGGGAGAGAGAGAAGCAGGCTTCCTGACGAGCAAGGTGCCCAATGCGGGGCTTGATCCCAGGAGCCTGGGATCATGATTGAGCCAAAGGCAGATGCTTAATGACTGAGCCACCCAGGTGCCCCACAAAGCACATACGTCTTGAAATCTGTCATTCTTCTTGTCTACTTTAAAACTTATGCTCTATTCTTTATAAGCCATAAATGCATATGCATATGTTTCATTTTGTGTCTGTTAGATCTAGACATGTGTGTATGTATGTATGCACACACACACACACACACACACACACACACACATACCCCAAAGAGAGGAAAGATGTAGTAGCTAGGCATAGAAATATGTAAATTTAGAGCATATTCTGCTATTTAACACTAAGCAAAATTATCAATGTTCAATAAAAATTCATCCGGTGTGAATTGTGCAGTATTTTTTCCTCTGTTACAGGATACTTCTACACTAACTAACCAAAAGAAAGACACCAAAAATTTTGATGATTATATAAGCTGCTCTCAATAAGCTACAAAGTATTCCTCTGATCACCATAATTATAATTTGGGAGGACTGCAATACATAAATAATTGCATTTGGAAAATGATAAACACTAGATCCATTTGCATATTATCATGAGTTCAGTTTTAAAGGTCATCATCTCTGAAGCCTTTTCTACACAAGGACAACTGGAAAAATCTCCCTATATCTACGTGTTTTATTTCATTATTCTGCTACCGAATATGCAACTGGCACTTTCAGTATGTACAGTGGATTTTTTATGTTTTGGGGTTTTTTTTATAACAGCAAGACATTTATACACATAAAATAAAAATGAACAGGTAGTAATTGACTGGGACTTGAGTTTAAGGTAATAGACTAAACCCCTCTAACAATGAATTTCTAAGCACTCAGAGGGAAGAATGTAAGGAGTACAAATTGCATAGGGCCCATGGGCTTTCCAGAAAGACTTTGAAATCCTTTAGCTTGCATATGAAAATTTATTGCAAATGGATTTTTACAGCACAGGGATGTTACTTAAAGAGTAATTCAAGGCTCAGTGTGATATTTAGATTTAATATTTTACAAGCTTTATAGTTAACTTCTTTTAACTCCTTGGAAATGCAAACATGGCGTATTCTTCTAGCTGAACAAATGTGTTAGCCTTTTCATTTTTTATGGTTTTAGAGACCAGCCCAGTAGAGCATAGCAGAAGCAGCATAGGATTTGCTGTCAGATCACTGAGGTTTTTCCTCTTAGATCTGTCACTCCACCAAGGGTCCCCTGTCGTTATTAAGATGCTTAAGAAAATGGATGGATAACAATGCACCTGTCTTAGTAGAGTTGAGATAATATGTACATTGTACCTGTCTTAGTAGAGTTGAGATAATATGTACATTGTAAGTGTGTAAGAAATGTTAGGTAACTTCCATCCTAGGAAATACCTAAGAAGTTTCTGACTTCCTAGGAAGGCTTTCTCATTTTTCAAGGGAAGAAAAACAATTATTTAGAAAAACCTGATTTTTAAAGTAATAATTATTTACATAAGAAAATTCCCTCTTTAATTTATAGTCCTTAGTAATAATGTCTACATTTCATAATTTTTAAGTAATTAGAGAAGCAATTTGATAAAATGAGTTAACATAAAATGAGAAATAGCCATTTCTTCCTGCTAAGTTTCTCAGAAATGGTTTTTCTATTAGTTTCTCCAATCTGAATAGTTAGCATACAATTCCATGAATTATTTTGAAGGGTAGATAAATTTCTTTGAGAAATCTTTAAGCTGAATGAGATGTGATGAAAGGAACAAGATCAGACTTGAAAACCTAAACTCTACTCACAGATGTTTTACTTACTAGCCATATGATCTCAAGCAAGATATTTATAATTTTCTGCCTTATTAAATCAAAAGCCTTGCCATGTCTAATTCACAGGAGTATAAGAATCAAATAAAACAATACAGATCTACTTTATAGCAGTCTGAAAAACTTTGCAACTATTCTTGTTTTACCCATTTTTGAAATTTCTTTGAAGTCAGGAAAATCAACATTCAAAAATTCACAATACATACATGACTTCTAAAATGTAATAGTGTTGGGGCACCTGGGTGGCTCAGTGGGTTAAGCCTCTGCCTTCGGCTTGGGTCATAATCTCAGAGTCCTGGGGTCAAGTCCCACATTGGGCTCTCTGCTCAGCAGGGAGCCTGCTTCCTCCTCTCTCTCTGCCTGCCTGTCTGCCTACTTGTGATCTCTCTCTCTTCAAATAAATAAATAAAATCTTAAAAAACAAAGAAACAAACACAAATTTCTTAAAAAAATGAAATGTAATAGTGTAATCTGTGTCTTAACATTAACCACAAAACAGAGATGAACTTTGGTGGTTTTCCATGAGTGGCATATTTGGATGTGTAGGTTGTCTGCTCTGATTGACCCCTTATAGGAAAAGGCCTTTAGCAGGAGGGTTTAAAAATTGCATTTGAAGAAGGAAGAGTGAATGACATAGAGGTGAATCCACTGAAGACTCTCGACCTCTCCTGGGCCTCCCATAAGATACAGAGTGGTGACCCATAATGGCCTGAGAGGTAGACATTTCTTTACAGGAAATTGCTCAGGGCTGCTCTCAATGACCAGGCATTGACTGGATCTGTCTCCACAGATTTCTACTCCCTTGCCACAAACCCTAGCATGTGATGTCAGTGTCTTCCTTCTCAGTTTTGCTAATTCACTGAAATTCTCTTCTCCAGTTTCCAGCAGTGATCTGGTTTTTGATGAAACACTCTCCCCAGCTGCCTGGGCTTTATCTTCTGGGCAGCTACTCCATGCTGCACTTATCTCTTCCCAGGTAGAGGAAGACAACTCTGAGTAACTCTGGAGTCTGGACATCTAGAAAGTGTGCTTTATTGTAAGAAACTCTTCTATGTGAAACTCAAATATCAAGGTTACCCTGAGCCTTAAAGAAATTGAAATTTAGGGGTGCCTGTGTGGCAGAGTCAGTTGAACATCTGACTCTTGGTTTTGACTCAAGTCCAAATCTCTGGGCAATAGGATCAAACCCCAAGTCAGCTCTGCACTCGGTGTGGAGTCTGCTTGAGATTCTTTCTCCCTTCTCCCTCCTCCCTCTGCCCCTGCCCCCTGCTCTCTCACGCTCTCTCTCTCTCTCTCTCTCTCTCTCTCTCTCTCTCTCTCCTAAATAAATAAATAAAATATTAACAAAAAAGAAATTGAAATTTATGATTGAAGTTATTTATAATGTAGTTTGAAGAGTGTCAAAAATAACAAAACCCCATCACCCTCTGTCAGATTCTTTGAAATTCCAAATTTCTCTCATTAATTTCACTTCAGTGGTTAAAGCATTTTCTTTACAAAGACAGCATGTTAAATTCTTATATACTGCCTTAAATATAAGGCACATCAGCCCATACCTGACCTACTCTATAACCTATTGTCGCATATTAATTTTGTTGCTTTTTTAGGTAGGCTGTGCAGAAATTAGATATAGAACATAAAATATGGGATGGAGGCCACCAGTTTGGGCCAGGGATGGAACCAGGAAGGTCAAGGTTGAGCAAGAGATCACAGCTGGGAGGTGTGAAAAATATACACACCTTCAAAGAGAAGATGGACTACTTTATATTTCATATGCTTAATAGTTTTATGGAAATAATTTAATTTTACCTAATAATTTTACTGAAATAATTTAATTTTATTGAAATAAATTTAATAAAATAATTTAATAAACACATCTGGCCCCATAGAAAAACTCATTTCTAGAGAGGAATGTATGGCTTTTAGCATGATGTTCTAGAAGGAGCCTCCCACATAGCCTTGCAAAGATTATTCACAACGCTGTGGCATTCCTGATGTTGGGAGTATTTTTTTGAGCCTTTAAAGAGTTATATGCATTCAGTTAAAAGCTGCTAAAGAAAAGACTCATTTTAAGGGCAGAGCCATGTTCAGTGTCCTATAAACTGATCAAAGCCCAACCCAGCATGGTCTTTCTGCACAAATCACAGACGGTAAGGGCCAGTGTTGCTGAGCCAGCAAGAGGAAAGTGGCTGTGAACATGTGTCATGGTTGCATATTTTTTGTTGTTGTTATTCATTCAGAGAAGTGACCTCCTTCACTGTGTTAATAATCAGACCAGTCTCAGAACCGCAGATAACAACAAAGTTCAGCTGTTGCTATGAAGGTATTTTTAGATGTGATTAACATTTAAGTCAGTTGACTTTGAGTAAAGCAGATTACCCCCAATAATGTGGGTGGACCTCAGACAATCAGTGGAAGATCTTAAGAATAAAGGAGGAGGTTTCCTGAAGAAGGAGTCTGGTCTCAAGACAGCAACATAGAAACTCCTGCCTGAGTTTTCAGCCTACCTGCCTTACAGATGTCAGTCACAAGACTGCGATGACTACTCTTACCTGGATTTCTAGCCTATGGAACTTGCTCTGTAAATTTCACACTTGCCAGTCCCTACAATCTCATGAGTTAATTCCTTAAAATCTTTTCTATATTGGTCTGTTTCTCTGGAGAACCCTAATACACAAGTCATAGCTCTGACTCTTGTTTCCATTTCACTTGCTTACTCTTTGTCCTAGTTTAAAAATATTTCTAAAAGTTACCCCCATTCTCTTTTCATTTTTTGATGCATAAAGGCAAATCCTAAGGTCCCTAATATAGGATGCAAGGTATTATTAGTCTCGTGTCCCCTTGCTTGCTTGCTTTCCTCCTCTCTGGCCATTAAAACTTTCTCTGTCTTTTATTCTCCAGCTATTGAAAACTACCTCATTTCTCCAAACTGATGATACTACTCTGACATCTGGCTGGGGTCTTTACTCTGTCTTCTTCATGCTATGACCTTTCCTTTGGCACTATTCCTCTCGCCTTCCTGGAATACGCCTTTTCACCATTCCTATCTGAACAAAGACACCACATCATGTAACAGCTCTGCTTGGTACATTGACTCCATCCTCTCTGCAACCCCTGAATCCATACAGAAAATTGTACAGCCTTTATCATGACATCTCAGTCTCTTTGGCTAGACTCTGCAACTTCCTTCTTCCTCTTCCCTGTACCCTTAACACCTAACCCACTAGCTGTCACAGCTCATGCCTTAAATAAAACTATACTGAATGACAGTATAGTTTTGGTTCAGCTACTGTAACTTTAAATTTCATAATATGGTATGTAAATCAATATCTTTCTTTAGATCTCTCGTGTCTTCAGAGTTCAAGCTATGCAAAAGATGCCATTTTCTATATTCATTCTAGAAAATATAAACAGTTACAATACATGGTGTCCAGACAAAAATATGGACTATCATTCCTACTCTAGGGATAGGTGCTTCCCGACTAAGAAATGCACTTTCCAGACTTGAAGAGTGTATCTAAATAATTTAGACATCTTTAAATTCCAAGATGGCATTCATTTTTAAACTGCCCTGACATTTTATGGGATCATTTCCTTTTAAAAGCATACTGAACTCTAAGAAGGAAATGAGTATTATGATAACTTTTAAAGTATCTTTCATAAAGGAACATGATGGTATAGAGCTAAAAGGGGCATTGCAGTTCTCACACAGAGAACTCCATTTTCTGCGAATGAGGAAGCTAAAGATCAGGGATTTTGAGTGAGGTGGCAGAAGGCACAGAGCTGGTGAGTGGTAGAGCCCAGACTACAACTCTACCCTGAAGATTGACACATCAGTTACCTCTCTTTTACTCTAGGCATTATCATAAACTACTCATGTTCAAAGGAGCAATTACACAAAATGCCTTTGGTATTATGTGCAAAATAGACAAATGCTTCTAATTTTTTGCACATATTGGCATTTTGAGAAAGTATTTTCCTGCTGCAAAGTCTAATTCACTAAAAGGAAAAAAATGTGCTTGCCTCTCAATTTTTTTTTAAAGCAATTTAAGCTCCAGTGAATCACTGACATACATACAAATCATGTGAAATATACCACACCCTAACCCCCCAAAATCAGCATCTTGTGAACTTATTAAGTATTGACTTCTCAGGAAACCTGATACTGTACACAGACCAAATTAAAACATCTGGCTCTCTTTGCTACAATATCATGACTTCAAGTAGACACTTAAAAGATGAAGCCCACAGATATAATGGGAGCTCTTCCCCCTGCAAAGTGTAAGATGAAGGAAACTTAAATACATTCAAATGTATTTTGGTATTCTGTGAGTTTTTATATTTTTGGCTTTTCTGAAATTTTTCAAGAGTTTTGGGGAAGGGATGATTACCAAAGAAGAGAGGAGGAAAGTGTATCTATTAGAGGTAATATGGCTGACTGTGGAGGCCAGTGGGCATGTGGAGGGAGAAAGACATGGGGAAGAAGAGGGGTGTAAGGAGAGAGGGAGGAAAGACTTGATTGCAGCAGAAGACTTACAGGTTAGTGCAAAAGGCAATAAGGAAAAAGGAAGACAAGGAGATGGAGCTCTTCCAAGTTCCCAAGCAATGCTCAGAAATCACTTTTCTCACATAATCCCACTTCAGTGTAAGCATGTCTTCAATTCCTGTCCTTTTAGCAATGAAATACACTATTAATTTTAGTCTCTAACCTTTATTATTTGCTGCATTATAACTGTTCTCTAGGATGTTGGCTGCCCTTTGTCTCCTGCCACCCATCTTGCCACCCTAGTCCTAACCCAGCAGAAGAAGTTGCTCCAGGTCTGTGTGTTCAATTTTCCTCCACTCCTGAAGGGACTTAAGCACAATGATGAAGTCAAATACACGTCTTCTGTGCCTCTCTCTGCAAGGTCCAGCCACCTCCTTTCCATGCCTACCCTCCTTGCATCTCTTTATTTACTATGGTATTCTCTTCTTCCATCTAAAAGAGAGGGGGGAAGGGATTGTACCTGAGAGTGCCACCTCTCAATAAGGAACATCGTTTCAGCAAAGACTTTCATGGAATGTGCTTCTTTTCAATTGATTGAGAGTTTAAAATCTATGATATTTGACAAGTCGTGCATTTCTACATAATTACAGCGTGCTTTGGGTAGCGTTTTAAGTCATGAAGCCAAAAGCAAAGTGATTTTAACAACTTGAAATGCTAAATTACTTGTGTGGAATGTTCCTTATGGAGCTCACTGCTGTAATGAAATGGAATTTTTTTGTCACAAATAATAGGAAAAGTGAGAAATTCAGTCGGAATATTGAGGATATATTTGATTTGACTCGATTGTATCATTAATAGGCATGACAATGGCTTCAATGTTAAGAACCATTACAAAATAACTTTGAAATATGAATATGAAAAGAAATAAATTAGAGAAATTGAGCTATTAACATTAAAGAAACCCATGCAGTAGAACACANTGACTCGATTGTATCATTAATAGGCATGACAATGGCTTCAATGTTAAGAACCATTACAAAATCACTTTGAAATATGAATATGACAAGAAATAAATTAGAGAAATTGAGCTATTAACATTAAAGAAACCCATGCAGTAGAACACAAGTGCGTTCCATGTATTTACAACAGTTATTGCTGTAATTTGGAGTGCTGTGGTTGGCAGATTTTCCACTGTATAATAATAGAAATAAGATCTTGCTGTGAGAATTAGATATCATAAGCATTAGAAAATCCTTAACTTATTAGCATATTAAGAAAATCAACATATGTCACAATATATGGCAATCAAAGAAACTCAATATTCTATATGAGGAGGAAAAATGAGATTGCTTTTCCCTCCCATTAGCCATCTCCATTATAGTATTACCGTCCTTCTACAGCAAACTCCAGGAACAGTTCTAAATTTCATTTTCGTCTTTAACATGTAGTTCACATATGAGCTAAGAACTTTCTTCTACTCCTTATACTGGGAAAACTTCCAAACTAGTATCTTTCTCCTAGCCCTGCCCACTGAGATTTAGGTTAATGTAGACTAAGTAACCAGCAGATCAACTTGGGTGGGCCTATAAACCCATCCAACTCAAGAGATGGAATATAAATAAATGGACCATCTTTCTCTTCAAAAACCTTATCCCTCCAATATTCACTGTCCTGGTGATCCCATGAGAAACCTAGGAGATACACTCCCTCTCTGTCAGTATCATATCCAGTCAATAGCAAATTCTGCTTTCTAATCCTCTTGATTCCCTAAACCTGCTCTGTTTCAGGTCAAGTCTCACATCATTTCTCCTATGAAGAAATGGTAGCTTTTTGACTGGTTTCCCCATTTGCAGGCTTGGCTCTTTCCAATGCACCTCCCACGAGGCCATCAGAAGGATCCGATAACCTCCTGTATACAGTATATATTGGGTTTTGCCTCTTGATCCAATTGGTGAGTCGCTTGGTTTAATAGGATGTTTGTTCCATTTACATTTATCTACATTTATAGATGTGACACATATGTTTGATCTTAGTTCTATCATCACAAGCTATGTTCTATTCTTTCTTTGCATTTATTCTGATAATTCAGATGTACTTTTGTTCTCATGGTCACATATAACTCTAATTTTATATAATATCCTAATCCTCTTTTCTCTAGTTTCTCTACTATAAGCAAGAATTTAAGTAATATATTTCCTTCCCTTCTCAATTTTACTGAGAGTTCTATTAATATTTATATTTATTATATTTAAGTACACTAATACTTACATTATCTGATTTATGACTTTAAAATGTATCTTTTGATCCTCAGTTTTAGAAACACACATTCTTGCACTATTTCTTACCTTTTCTTCTCTTCCATCCTCCCAAGCTCAGCCTTTTAAAAATATGTAATTTTTACATTGTCAAGGCTTATAACATTTACATTCTGTTTTAAAACTATAATTCTCACACTTAATTTAGTCTTTCATCCTTCATTTAATTGGATTCAATGCTCACTGCCAGTCTTTATCAAATTTATTATTGACTGGATTTTAACATCATGATTTCATCAAAGACCATGGAAACTATATTCATTGATTTCTTACATGTTCAAAAAATGTTTATCTGCTGCCTTTATAGACATTTTGCTTGCTTTGCTCTAAAATCTGACACTTTTTAAAAATTAATATTTAAAGAACTTCATAGACTCCATGTTCTTTTAGTCCTGATTGTTGCTATGGGTAACTATAAAACTAAATTAATTGTACTGCCTTATAGAGAACTTGAATTTTACATGTCTGCTTAGGCAAATTGTTTTGTCTTTAGAATTTAGTAATTTTACTAGGCTATGTCTCAACTAAAATTATTTTCTGCTAATTTCTTGAGGATATGTTTGGTCCATCATTCTGCAGATTCAACCTCCCCCCTTTTTTTCCTATGAACAATTCTTCAAGTGTATTGTTCATAGGTTTTCTGCTCCTTATTTTGATTCTTTTATTCAGAGATAACAACAAAGGGCATTTCAAATTTCTCACACATTCTTTCCAATCCTCTTTAACTCTTAATTTTTTCCCATTCTTCTCTAGCTTGTCCTCTAGTTAATTTTTTTATTTGCCTTTTGTTTCTCTTGTTCTTTTCCTAATTTCCATTTTCTTGTGGCATCTCTGTAAAGATACCATGCTGGTTTCCTTGTAATTAGTTCTCATCTTTGAGTCCTGGAAAAGATATTCATGAGAAAGGAAGAAATTAGGTGGTTTCAGGCCATGTTCTAGCCTGATTTTCAATGAAATTTTATAACATTTGATTTCCAGTATGAATTTGGCTGGTAGCCTTTACTTTCTTCTAACTAGTTTCTTAGAAGCAGTCATACCACTCACAATGCCTGGTCACTGTCCTCCATCCAAATTGGCTCACTAAAGGATTCTACATTCATACTTGTCCCCACCACCTACTCAGTGTCAAACAGAGCCCAGGAAAGTTTCCAGCACCAGCCTGGAGTCCTGCCTTCCTTCTCCAAAGAGTGGGTTGATGGTATGTGTTATGGACCGAATTATGTACCCACAAAATTCATATGCTGAAGTCCTAGACTTCAGTACCTCAGGATGTGACTATATTTGTAAGGAATTGATTGTAGTTAAGGAAGAGGAAACTGATGAGAAATGAGAAAAAAAAGAAAACATCAAAGTTGCTTGATAGATTGAGGCACTGAAATATCTTACATAGTTCTTTAGATTTATTACTTTTTTTAATCTTGGTATTTAACGAGAATGTGATTTTCTTAAGGGTAAGAACTACATATCATGCATTATATATATCTGATAGACACAAAGTGGTTTAGTTTGACTTCTTCTGATTCCCCAAGACTCACTCACCCCCCTACCACATGGTGTTTAGTCTATATTAAGTAGTTAATAAACCCATGTTGGCTAGTTAACAGATAACACACCCACACACAGAGAAAAAAAGACAGAGAGGCAGAGGAAGAGGGGTCAAGGGAGTGACAGGAGGGATGTGGGAAGTAATTTCCAAAACACTAAGTGATTTACAAAAATTACTATATCCATGTGAAAATCAGCAAGAGTGAGATATCTATCTTTATTCTTGTAAAATGGGACATATGGCATAGAATATGTAAATGTCCAATGCAAAGTCATTGCCAAGTGACCTGGAAGTAAGAATGGCATTTCAATTCTTATTTGTAGACAATTTTTATCTATTACCACTGAGAGGACCTCTGTTACTTTGGGGTTGTTTCTCTTTCCACATTCTTATCAAGTCAATATGACTTAAAGAACCATTAACTGGACACTAATTGAATAAAGCAACAATCCTTTTATATTTCTCAGTTGACTTCTTGTCATTTTTGAAAATGACCTTACTCAGAAAGGTTGACTTTGAAGATTGTTTATGTACAAAAGGTTTTTTTCAGCCAGTACTTAAGTTCCTGGCTTTTTTATTTTCTCTCTAAACTGCAGATCAAAGCACTGGATTTCACAGTTGGATTTACTTTATTTATATATTCATTTGATTTATTTCAACAGACAAATTTCTATTTGAGATCAGGAATGCTTCCTTATATCTGTAGCTTATGAACTAATAGTCACATTCAGATGAAATATCTACTCTTAAAGTAGACAGATCTTAATACAAACAAAATAATACAAACTGAATTATAAAGATGTCCAGAGAAAACTGGAATTGTACCATAAAAACAAAGAAACTACAAATTATAAACGTTCATGTCAATATCCCACCCTTCTTTGGTCAATTATGAATGAGTAAATTTCCCCAGTTGCTATCAAAGTTAAATAAAATGATAAGCCTTGTAATCACTGGAGAATCAGCATATATAACTGATCGTTTCTTCTTAGAAATGCATGCTACTAATTTTACATGTATAATTCATATAACCTAAACTTCTCTCATTAAGAAAATATTATCTAGCATATTAAAATGTTCTTTTACTTCCAATTCTACTAAAATGGCCTTTATAACATGATTTTCTGAAATAAACTGTTCTATCAGAATTGTTAAATTAATTCAGGAGTCTCAGGATACAAAATTAATATATAGGAATCAGTTTCATTTCTATACACTAACAATGAAGTACTAGAAGAATTAAGAAAACAATCTCATTTACAATCACTTCTCGGCCTTTTGGCTAAGATCAAGTGTAACAATTTCATTTACAATTGCATCAAAAAGAATAAAATACCTAAGAATAAACTTAACCAGGAGGGTAAAAGGCCTGTACTGTGAAAACTATAAGACATTGATGAAAGAAATTGGAGATGACACAAACAGATAGAAAAAATATCTCATGCTCATGGATTGGAAGAACCAAGAATGTTCAAGTGTCCATACTGCCCAAAGAAATCTATAGATTTAATGCAATCCCTGTCATATTATAAACATTTTTCTCACAGAACTAGAATAAATACTAAAATTTTTTATGGAACCACAAAAGACCCCCAAAGGACAAAGCAATCTTAAAGAAGAATAACAAAGCTGAAAGTATCACACCCCCAGATTTCACGACATACTACAAAGCTGTAGTAATCAAAACAGTATGGTACTGGTACAAAAATAGATACACAGATCAGTGGGGCAGAAAAGAAAGCCCAAAGATAAACCCATGCTTATATGGTCAATTAACGAACAACAGAGAAGGCAGAATACACAATGAGGAAAAGACAATCTCTTCAACAAATGGTGCTGAAAAAACTGGACAGATACATGCAAAAGACTGAAAGTGGACCACTTCCTTATATCATACACAAAAATAAACTCAAAATGGATTAAAGACCTAAATGTGAGACCTGAAGCCATAAAACTCCTAGAATAAAACATAAGACTTAATTTCTTTGATATTGGCTATATAAGTGTTTTTGTAGGTGTATCTCCTCAGGCAAGGGAAATAAAAACAAAAGTAAACAATTGGGACTACACCAAAATAAAAAACTTTTGCACAGCAAAGGGAACCATCAACAAAAAGTCAACCTACAGAATGTTACAAATGATATATCTGATAAGAGGTTAATATGCAAAATATATATAGAACTTACATAACTCAAAACAAAACAAAAAAACCCAAGTAATCTGACTAAAAATGGACAGAGGATCTGAACAGAATTTTTTCCAAAGAAGACATACAAATGGCAAACAGACACATTAAAAGATGCTCAACATCACTCATAATCAGGGAAATGCACATCAAAACCACAGTATGATATCACCTCACACCTGTCAGAATGGCTAGAATCAAAAAGACAAGAAATAACAACTGTTGACAAGGATGTGGAGAAAAAGGAATTTTCATGCACTACTGGGGGAGAGGGAGGGAAGAAAATTGGTGTATCTACTGTGGAAAACAGTATGGAGGTTCCTCAAAAAGTTGAAAATAGACTTACCATGTGATCCAGTAATTCCATGACTGGGTATTTACCCAAAAAAACAAAAACATTAATTCAAAAAGATATATGCACCCTTACATTTATTGCAGTATTATTTATAATAGCCAATATATGGAAATGACCCGTGTTTATCAACAGATGAATGGATAAAGAAGATGTGGTGTATATACACAGTGGAATATTACTCCGCCATAAAAAGAATGATGCACCTAGAGGGTATAATGCCAAATAAAATAAGTCAGTCCTTGGAATGACTGGGTGGCTCAGTTGGTTAAGTGTCTGCCTTCCATGCTGGTCAGGATCCCAGAGTGCTGGGATCAAGTCCCATATCGGGCTCCTTGCTCAGCAGGGAGCCTTCTTCTGCCCCTGCCTGTGCTCTCTCTCTCACAGAAAATAAATAAATAAAATATTAAGAAAAAATAAGGCCAAGAAAGAAAAATACCATATAATTTTACTCCTGTGGAATTTAAGAAGCAAACAAAAACAAACAAAAAAGAGACAAACAAAATAAGACTCTTAAATATAGAGAACCAACAGGTAGTTGTCAGAGGGGAGGAGTTGAGGGGGGTGAGTAAAATAGGTGAAGTAGTTTAAGAGTATACTTATCTTGATAAGGACTGAGTAATGTATAGAATATGTATAGAATAGTTGAATCGTTATACTGTATATCTGAAATTAACTGTATGTTAATTATACTTCAATACAAAATAAAAAACAACAAAAAGAATGCTTCTCATTAATATGTGGATTTACTACTTCATTAAATCCNCTGAGTAATGTATAGAATATGTATAGAATAGTTGAATCGTTATACTGTATATCTGAAATTAATATAACTGTATGTTAATTATACTTCAATACAAAATAAAGAACAACAAAAAGAATGCTTCTCATTAATATGTGGATTTACTACTTCATTAAATCCATAACTTTCTGTCATTTATTCCTATGAGAAATGAATTTTTTAAAGATTTATTTGTTTGAAAGGGAGGGATAGGGAGAATGAGGGGAGAGGCAGAGGGAGAGAATCATTAAGCAGACTCCCCGCTGAGCCCAGAGCCCAACTCACGTTCAATCTCATGACCCATGAGACTGCAATCTGAGCTGACAACAAAAGTCAGACATTTAATTGACTGAGTCACCCAGGCGCCTTTAGAAATGAATTTTTTTAAGAGTTAAATTCTTTCTTATATTTCATGGTCTTTGGCTTTTAAATTAGTGTATGATAACCCTTTATATTTGGTGATTATCTTACAAAAATAATCAGTGAAGTAATCACAAAATATTCCCATGACCATGGGAACATAGTTGAAAATACCCTGTCATTTGAAATTTTTTAAGAAGTCATTGCCTGACACCATGTCCAATCTCCCAATGAGCAAGTCTGTTTTCAAGAAGAATGGAGAACTCCAGCTGGTACATGGTCATAATGTTCTTTACATCAACACTGTCCACCATCACTGTTCTATGTTCTTTATAGATACCACACATATCTTCTTTTGATGAGCATGTCTATGATGCTTTTCAGACAACAAAGTTCAGCTTACATTGACATATTAATCATTTTATGTCTGCTATAAATTATAAGGCACTCCAAAGATTATTGATTACATGTCATTGCTTATTCGAATGAGCAAAATAAAAATGTGAAGACATTAAATAAGTTGTTTAAAGCAACAAAACTGGTAATACTAGAAGATTTTCCAAAGAAATCAGGATCTTAGCACATCCCAATGTCTAATGTAATATACTTTTGGTTATTAATCTCTAATATAATATGAGTGTTACTTAATCTCTAATGTAATGTGAGTTTCACACCAAAGGCTTTTTTTAAATAAAACCTTATCTTATAATCCCATACCCAATATATCTCCTCTTTCTTAGCTCCACTAGCAATGGTCAGTATAATTCAGCAATTATAATTATGATTATGTGCTTAATCTACTATATGCCAAGTGACCATGTAATTTGATAGATGCGTATTATCTAATCTTATCCTGAAAATAACCCCAGGAGATCTATATTATCATTTATCCTGGTTTTGATTAAGGAAACAGGGCTTCAGAAGGTAAAATAGTTTAAATAAATGGAAACAGCAAAAATGTGGTGGGGCCAGTATTGGACCCACGTTTTGTTTAATTCCAATATCCAAACTCCACCTGTGGCTATTTAATTTTTATGTCCTTAAATTGCATTCTCATTTAGATTTTGAGTTCCTTGAAGATATAAATCCTACTTGTACTTCTTTTTATTATGCATAATGCCTTGAAGCTTAAATGATAAGTGATCTTTGATTTAGAAAAGGGGTAATGATCAGTAAAAGTGACATGCAGACCATTAGATAGGCTGTGCAACTCTAAGACTACAAGTGTATGATGGCTCCATTTATTAGAAAAGTAAAAACTAAAAAAGATTTGTTTTCAGTTTCAAACCAAAGAGACCTGATTCCTAGGGAATGGCATTATCAATTTCACTAAAATGGAAAGACATGGAACATGTCACGTGTTGGTGCTCCTTTTAATCCAGAACTTTTAAGTAACCTGGTACCTTGCCCATGGCAAGAAAATAACACCCGACACATAATCCCATTTTACAAATTAGTTCCAGAACAGCGTGAGCCCTCATGAACATTTTATTTTGCTTCAGGTCTCACTGCTGCACTACCAAGGTACTACCTTTGCTACTCTTTTTCTCAATCCTGTCCACAAATCTCCCCTAGTTATGAATTAACCGTTCTTCTGACATCCATCTCCACATTTCGCTAACAAGTCAACACCTTTTCCTGTGTTGCTTCCAATCAGTGTCAGACTCTGCCTATCTTGCTTGCCTGCTCCTGTGGGTGTCTCTCCCCCACCAGCCCCACCTACCCTCCCACTCGGTTTAGAACCCACAAATGCCCAAAGTGTGGGTTTTTGACCTTCTATTTACTTGAAGTCCTAGAATGAGATTTTATTCTTCTGTGGTTAAGAAGATACAGTGTATGTATATATGCCCATGTGTGTGTGTGTGTGTGTGTGTGTGTGTGTGTGTGTGTGTGTGTTAATTCCCATGGGTGTTGAATAATAAAATCTAAACTTAATGAGCATTCTTGAAAAAAAATACCCCTTGTATTTAAAACTATAAAAGCACACATTTAAATGAAACATTAAAATCCTAGGGGAACATAAAATGACCTTATTGCAACAATATTTGAATTATGTACCATTTTTCCCTTACATCTCTGTGTTCAGGAATGAAGAAAATATTTTCCATAATCCTAAAAATGCACTGTGGTTGCTAAAGTCACGTGCAATCTTAGGTTTGGAAAAGACCACTCATGTTTCTTAGTCTAGTCATTTCTAAGGCAGATGTTTCTGCAGCATCATAAGTTCAACACCAAGTGAAAAATACTTAGTGTCACATGAATGTGCTGTAGACTTAGATTCATCCTTGCTTCCTCTTCTCTCCGACAGTGCAAATAATTGTTTTTTTCCATGACCTCCTTCCCACAAATCTTTACTTATTTCTCAACTAGCTCTATGGTCCCTGAATATTTTCAAATATAAGGATTCTTTTCAAGTCACTGGGGAAAAAAATTGTTTCCTACTCCACATTTTCCTCCTCGAGTAACCTTGACCCATTTTTTCCAGCCAGATGGAAACTTTCATCAAGGGAGATTTCAACTGTGTCTGTGAATTTCTGAATATCTTACCTTGTGTATTTCCTAGTAAGAAGGCGTCTATTTTATTGTCTGAGGGCAAGTTTTGGTGAAATGATTAATTAGTTTATCTTATCAGAAGACAACACGATATAGAAGGACATGAGATTTGTACTCAAGCATGGGATTTAGTTCCAATTTGTACTAAGGTTTTTGCTATGACCACAAAATTGAGTGAATCACTTAACCTCTCTGTACTTGTTTCCCCATCTATAAATGAGAGTAATAAAACTCGCTTTATAGAACTATTCTATGGATCAAAAGTATTCAACACATAGTGCTCCAAAATTATTAACTCATAATATTCTGCTGGATGTAGTAAATTTTGCCCAGAACCTACTATGTACACTAAGAGGTTCTGAGGCTTTTCTAGCTAATGGAGTATATGTAGTAAAATTGCACAGTCTCTCCTGTATGTTTCACGGCACAATCCCACGTGCATGGTGGGACATCAACACATATGATATCATTAGTAACATCCTTGCTGTAAAGGCAGAAATGAAACAAATTCTCAACAACTCAAAGCCTGGTTTTACTCCCAGTCTTACTTTCAGGTGTTTTTGGCACACCTGAAAATTCCAGTACCTTATTGCATTTCTGCCAATAGACAAGTCTGATTGATTTCAAAATATTTTCAGATACCGTTGTGATCAGTGAATTATCATTTGGAATAGATCTTATACACATGGGTATANGATTGATTTCAAAATATTTTCAGATACCGTTGTGATCAGTGAATTATCATTTGGAATAGATCACATGGGTATGCTAAATAACTTCCTAGAGAAGTTGAGAGTGTTTATTTAAGGAGATTGATTTTAATTTCAGATACTATAATTAATTATTCATTAATGTAAATCTTCCTTTTTATATGAGTTCAGCTAAGTTAGTGTTAGCATATTAAAGCTTCAAAAGCTTAGAGAAAAAAATAAGAACTAAAGAAGAGGGTTGAAACTCTTAAATTTACTGAGAGTATTAAGTCATTTTCTGCAAACAAGCTAGAGTACCTATCGCAACATTCAAATAAGAAAATATAATGCACAGAATGCATTTATCAACCTAGCTTTGTTACTAATTACCATGTAAATTTAAATGATGCTTTATTTTTATTTATATTTATGACATTCAACTAAAAGGTTATTATGCAGTTAGCATCATCATGGCATGCCTCATAATGTCATTTCTCTCCATCCCCTGGTGTGAACGCAGCAGCACTGTAAGTATATGTCAAATCACCAATCTCATTGAAAAGAAAAAGAATCTGAAAGTACACTACCATTTGCTGAGTATCCATGTAATACTTTATGTAAGTTGGTGTTTGACTGTATTATTTCTCACCTATGTCTTCCATAGGCAGCCATGTTTAAGGTTGACTAAACACACACACAGCAAGTGTTGGAGCTGAGACTCATGCTATCTCCGCTGTCTGTGATTGTTCACTTATTGTATGACAATCTGTCCTTCAAAAGAAGAAGACAATTACTTCACTGCTGTACAGTTATATTAATAACATATTTTAAAAGTAGTAATAAATTTGTCTGTTAGATACAATGAACAATGTCTTCATGAACTAGACATATGAGATCTAAAACTAGGGAAAATATGAGCTCCTCTTTCTAAAGGGGAAGAGACTGCAGGTGGGAACATGGTTGTGCCTTGTTGATAGGACATTTTTCCTCCTTCCCCTCACATAAGCCTCTTTGACTCACATGCCATCAAACACAGACGCCATCCTTTCCAGACACCATTCCCTAAACCGTCAATGTATCATATAACACACGCCATCCTCCAGGAAACGATCAGAGAAATAGGCCCAATTGTCATGGATTTTCCACCACAATTGGAAGCAACTACTATTTTACTCTCAGCGTTCCTTCTGGAAATTATAGACAAGGGTGAACAAGTATTTTAAATTTCTCTCTTCTTAGAATTTAACAATAGTCATAAGCCCCTAGTTGTCATAAGAGAACTGTCATCCTTTGTTTAAACTTATTTGCATATAAGATATTCACTGCAATACATTTTATTTCTACTAATAGTGGAAACCAGTATCTTCAACCTATTGAAAATTTGACATTAAAATGTTGGGTAATTGCCACAGTTTTATAATGTAATCATTTCACCTAATTTTACAAACAATTATATATAGCTAATCTGGATAGATTTAAGTTTAATAATTTAATACAAAACTCATAGAGCGAACTGTGACTAGTTAGTATTCATTTCTTTGATTTCTCTATTACCTTTTTCAGTTGACTAAAAGTGAGTAGATTTTGGCATGTCCAATGAGCATGATACTAATTTCAACATTTCTCCTGCCTTATTGGGACTTGGACAATTAAAGTACTTCTTGAATTTAAAGTAATGTAAATTTCTTAAAACACCGCCTTTAAACATGCAAAGCCTGAGCTGGGGTGTAGGGGTTTCTCTTCTGCCTTCTTTTGAGACTTCCTCAAAACTTATTTTTCAAAGGACAGTAAGCTCTTCATGTAAAGAATCTGGATGGAAACCTAACTTTCATTGAGTTTATATTCAAGATTGAGAAGTAAAATGCACACAATCAAGACACCTGTCTCCAGGCCACTCAAAAACTGGGCTTGGCCATTTCTTACCTGTTTGATCTTGAGAAAGTTACTTAACCTCTGTGTGTCACAGTTTTACAATCAAAGCCCTCATCTCCTAAGTGCATGGCGGGGAACGAGAGCATAAACAGAAAGTGCTTACACCAGTGCCGTGAATACACCGAGCATTCAATAAATCTTAGCTATTGTCGTGGATCATATTTTATCAATATAGCTGTCAAAATGTAATAATGCGATTTTAATTTATGGATGAAGTTATTGCTGAGTGAGTTAATAATGTGTTCAGAGGAGGATGAATGAGAAAAGAACAAACAATTGAATATGTAGGCATTGTTCCACCAAATGTGGGTCAGATATACTGTGTGATGTCATACAGTTGTCAGACCATTTAAATTCAAAATCTGTGGCCTAATCAAAGCAGTAAAAATGTTTGAAACTTCTAGCATAGACTTGTTCTATATAGTCAGTCAAAATGTTCTTCACCAAATTTTCAGTTAAGAGTACATTAAAATTTGTTTCTCATAAGAAAAAATGTTTGAATTTTAATGTTTGCAGACAAGAGTCATAGTATCTCTAAGAAATACATTTAATCAATCATTATCTGCCATTGGGCGCCTGGATGGCTCAGTGGGTTAAAGCCTCTGCCTTCGTCTCAGCGTCCTGGGATCGAGGCCCGCATCAGGCTCTCTGCTCAGCGGGGAGCCTGCTTCCTCCTCTCTCTCTCTGCCTGCCTCTCTGCCTACTTGTGATCTGATCTCTCTCTGTGTCAAATAAATAAATAAAATCTTTAAAAAAAAATCATTATCTGCCATTTACTTATATGCCGACCTNACTTGTGATCTGATCTCTCTCTGTGTCAAATAAATAAATAAAATCTTTAAAAAAAATCATTATCTGCCATTTACTTATATGCCGACCTCAAGGTCTAGTTCAACAGTTATAAGAAACATAGTAAATGTAAGCAAAAAATGCCATATAGTTTTGTCAAACCATACTGTTTTGTCTTTAAAATTAGTACTTGAAGTTTGGGGAACCTGGGTGACTAAGTCAGTTAAGCGTCTCGCCCTTGATTTTGGCTTAGATCATGATCTCAGGGTTCTGAGATTGAGCCCTGCCTGGAGAGTCTGCTTCTCCCTCTCCCTCTGCCTCTCCCTGCCATGCCCCCCGCCAACGTTCATGCTCTCTCTCTCTCTCTCTCTCTCTCTCTCTCTCTCTCTCAAATAAATAAATAAATAATCTTAAAAATAAAATTAGTACTTGAGGTCTGACTTACACATCCCTGAATATAGTTCACGAGACCACTATCTATGGGTTTTTCTATGTTTGAGCATCATGTCAATATATGGTAACATTACTAAGTGTGGAAGTTCAGAAAACACTAGAGACATGATACTTCCAAAGAGGCAGCTCATTGAGGGCAGTACACAGACAGTACTAGATCCAAATCAAAGGTCTCCATCTCCAGAAGTACAATTCAAACTTAAGCACATCCCTGAAAAGAAAAGATATGTTCTCATTTTAGGAATTATGTGGGAGATTAAAAGCCAGAGAAACTGATTAATTAGAACTTTGTCTGCAAGAATTCCAGCAGGTGGGAAGTAGGAAGATACAGCCAGGGGTTGACAGGAAACAAAACAGATGGTTAATGACTTATGGGTTGATAAAAGGGCTGGTTTGGGACTAATCTCACAATCACCATCTCTTCTTACCCTTTTTGTCTTCATGCCAAACAGGTGTTTGTAAATCTGAATAGTGAAATGTTGAATAGTTAATTTAGGAGGCTGGAAAATTAAAATAGCAAATTAACACGGGAAATGCTAAATAGCCAAAATAAAATCTGGACATCTTTCTTCATCTAGGTTGATAGGTGACCTGAATTTTTCCTTGAACAATTAAGGCTGATTACTTTGATTCTGCACATTAATTTTGTGTCATCTATTTGATTGACAGTTATGTACATATTTAGAATTGAAAATGGAGTCATTTGATAATCTGTTTTCATGTTAAAATAAATGTTTTGATTTATTACTATAGACATATTTGAACTGATAGGGTAATCACTCTTCTCACATAGACCTTTTTTTCTTTACCTATTTTGACCAGAATGGATGATGGATGAGAGTATGCTATCAACAAACTTTTGGCTGAGTTAACTCAATTAAACAAAACTCCTACTGAATCTCAAAATGAATGTTTGTATTTTTTTCAATATCTTTTACATTCATTGCATCTGTAGAAATCCTCATCATTCTGGAAGACTAAATCATCCCATGCCATATAGAGATCCTATACGTTTGCCACATTTATTTCAGATTACATTCCACATATACACCTCATGCTTGAGTGTAAAGATCAAAATAAGTCAAAATATTTATCAAATAAATCAGAATTACCAGACAACCTTGTTAAAAATGTAAATTCAAATACCACCACAGTTCATCTCACAGATTGTTGGAGATAGAACTCAAAAATCTCTAAGTATGCATCTGGTATAATTCTTATGCACACCTTTAAAGTCTGAGATGCATTGCTATAGATATTATTGTAAAAATTCATCAAGAGGACTCTAAATTTTAAATCATGGCTGTTATACACACTACTTTAAGAACATCTATGTGAAAAGCACATGATATGGTCAGTGAGAACGCCGCACTTAGGATCACTGAAATAAACTGTGATTTGTAGCTCTGTAAACGTTGACAAGTCTTTTAACTTCCCTAAACTCTGGTTTTACAATCTGTTCCATTGAGTGGTTAAGGACCATTTTCTTTTCGTCCTACCATGCTGTAATTCTAGAACTGGTATTATACTAATGCACTGATATCATAAATCCTTAGAACTCTATAATTAATATTAGATACAGATAACTTACACTTCAATTTTTTTAAGGATTTTATTTATTTATTTGCCAGAGAGAGAGAGAGTGCAAGCACAAGCATGGAAAGCAGCAGGAAGAGGGAGAGCAGACTCCCCACTGAGCTGGGAGCCTGAGGTGACACTCGAACCCAGGACCCTGGAATCATGACTTGGGTGGAAGGCAGATGTTTAACCGACTGAACCACCAGGTGCCCCTACGTTTCAATTTTTAATAGTTGCAAGTAAATGTATATTTATTGCTATCCACTAAACTATTTTAAAATGCTTACTTTGTGTTTACAATAATTTGGAAGTGGGAAAGATATTTCTTAACAAAATATATTTAGCCTGAGTATTAAATCAGAAAAGTGATGGGAGTGGGCACCTGGGTGGCTCAGTGGGTTAAAGCCGCTGCCTTCGGCTCGGGTCATGATCCCAGGGTCCTGGGATCGAGGCCCATATCGGGCTCTCTGCTCAGCGGGGAGCCTGCTTCCTCCTCTCGCCTCTCTCTCTGCCTGCCTCTCTGCCTACTTGTAATCTCTCTCTCTGTGTCAAATGAATAAATAAAATCTTAAAAAAAAAAAAGTGATGGGAGAATAATTCTAATTTACATATATTAAATGACTATTCATTGCTCTGTACTCAGAGAAAGGAAATAAATTCTTAAAAAGCTGCTTTGTATATTAACATCTGGATATCTAAAATGTAAAAGAAACCAGCCAATTGTAAAAACTCCTTGGTGATCTTTGTAATATAACTTTAAAAATTTTACATTTCAAAAGAACCAGGAAAACATATTTTAATATCTCTCTATTATATACTGATCAAGCCCTGTAAAATTCATCCTGATAAAAAAGAATTGAGATCATCATCACATGTGTTATCAGGGCTTCTCAAGAATGGAAAAACTTTCAAATATTTAAAGCAGACCTATTTAAAGCTATTCAATAATACTGCTAACAAGAGAGCAGATGGACATCTGACAAAAGCTGGGATATGCAGAATGTCATTTGAAAATTGTTTGTAGATTTCTGTTGTCCATATATGACAAATGTGTGCTCATAGTATCACATCCCAGGGTGCTGTGAGAATTTTTCTGAGCTTGACTTGGCCATTACTATAAAAACACACGAAGTTCAACCCTGGCTCTGTTCCTTAGTAGTTCATCAACCTTGGCAAAAACAATAAACCAGTGAATAACTTTCTCAATGAAAAAGGTAACGTTCGGTTTTCTTTGGTATAGGTAACATGATAAAGAATGTTTGGATAGATTTTAAGAATAGAGAAGCCGGATACCTAATTGACTCTCACAGAAGGTCACAAATTTACACCATTACTAGCCACTCTACCAACTTCTCTGAGTAGTTCAAATTTCTCATCAGGAATTGAGGCTGAATTATCCAAACACAACACAGGAGTATCTTGATAAATAGATTAAAAATTACTCTTTCATATTCTGTCTATCATGGTAATCATGTGCTTGCTTCATTTCTAATATTTTTGCAGTATAATCAGCACAACAATTGCTGAGAGAAGTGTTTCACTGACACCCCCTCCCCCATTTAGTTGAACATGAGTAAGATTCATTTAGGAAAAACAAGCATATATTGTGTGAATTGAGGTACAAAATTTCCCAATTTTGTATTTGGTTTAAATAGTGGATTGTTGTACCTCTTCACATAAAAATGTTAGAACATTAGCACTTGTTTATGATGCCTCAAAGTGAAAAGCTGTGCTTTATTGTATTATTTTGCCCTCAAGGTTAATTGAATTGTGATGATTGGAGGTGTTAGGCATAATTTAAGTTATGATATTGAGACCAGGAGTTCTAAAAATCTACACAACACTCTGCTCATTAAACAATCTATATGTGTGTTCAATAATTTCACACGGGTGTCAACTTGTAGAAATATAGCAATATAATTTGCTTATAAATATTTGAGTAGATTCTGCATGCCAGCTTCTTTTATGGGCCCAGGGGACATGGCATATACAAGATAAACAAGAGCTTTGTTTTTGTGAACCTTACCTGCTGGTGGGGGATGGGGGGAAGAAACTACATAAATTAAAAGATAAATCTAAATAGAGTCCCGTGGCTAAAGCAAAGCAGACTGGGACAGAAAATGATAGGGAAACTCGTTTAGACTGGATAGTTTCTGAGGAGACATTTGAAGTAGGAATTCAATGGCAGAAAAGGAGCTATCGTTGTGGGAAGCACTTGTCAATTAAAGAATAGCAATACAAAAGCCCAAGGTTATTAATAGACTAGCACATTCCAGGACCAAGGAGATGTCAGTACGACTGGAACACAGTGAACAAGATGAAGAGGGGCATGGGATGAGCCAATAGTACCTTCATTTTACCCAAAACTAGTGAGCTCCATACTGTGAAGTCAGGAAAGTTATAATCCCTCTATCATAGATAGATTTTGAAAAAGCATCTTAATTATATGACTAACATTTGACCATTCATTTCAGTCCCTTACTAGATTTTCACTTTTATACTTTCTTCATAGTGATGAATTATTTCCTATCATTTGCTGATATCATAGAGAATGCAGCTGAGTTAGCAGTTTTCCTTTAAATTAAAATGAAATTGGAATCCCCCCCCAAAGAAATCTGAGGACTACCCATTTCTGGAAAAGAAGTGTACACTCTGCATACNTAGAGAATGCAGCTGAGTTAGCAGTTTTCCTTTAAATTAAAATGAAATTGGAATCCCCCCCCCAAAGAAATCTGAGGACTACCCACTTCTGGAAAAGAAGTGTACACTCTGCATATTCTCCCAAATCTTTTCTGTGACCAAGCATAATTCATTCTGCCAAGAAGCTCCACTCGTTGTCAAATCGATAATGTTTTTTCGTGTGTACTCATCGTTTTTTTTTTAAGATTTTATTTATTTATTTGACAGAGAGAGAGATCATAAGTAGGCAGAGAGGCAGGCAGAGAGGAGGAAGCAGGCTCCCTGCTGAGCAGAGAGCCCAATGCGGGGCTTGATCCCAGAACCCTGAGATCATGACCCAAGCCGAAGGCAGAGGCTTTAACCCACTGAGCCACCCAGGCGCCCTTGTGCATACTCTTCGGATGGAAGTGAGCAGTAGGCAAAACCAGGGTAAATGAAGTCACAGCTCATAGTTTCGAAACTTCATGCTTTTCAGTAATTGTAATTGAAGAGTTGATAAATCAAACCAAATGTGTCTTTATTTCTGCAAATTCAACAATTTTATATTCCCAGGAAAACTCAGCTGAGAGTTTTACTCTCCCCTAAATCAGACTGATGTTTAACAAGGATCAAGCCTTTTCAAGAAGCAATTTACTTTGTTGACTAATTCTCATACTGGTGAACTGGTTCATAAAAGTGAGCAATTCCATATTTTTGAACCAATCATAAATGTCTCAAGATATGCCCCAAGACACAGAAAAGCCTCCGTGCTATCTTCCAGCACTCTTGACTCACCAGCAGGGCTCTAGCTGGGATGAGAAAAACCAAATTGTGCCTTATCTAATGCATAGAAGAAACAGCTCCTTTGGTTTCCTGATGGTCTATGAATAGAGGGACCATATAATTTATCTTCCAAACTGGGACACTTTTGAGATTAAATGGAGCCTCTATTAACAGCTGCAGGGGGACCAGGGCCACTAGCCAGGACTGTCCCAGGCAAACTGTGACATGTGGCCTCCCTATCTACGAAGCACAGGCCCCAGGAGCCTTTAGAAAATTATACCTTATCTCCTCACAGAGAAAAATGAAGCATAATAAATTGTAAACATTTCTGATGAAGGAAAAATCTGTTTGGGCCACTTTATCTAAAACCTCTGAGCGTTAGAATTTCCCTTTCGTTTCACTGACTTTGTACTGTGTGTAAATAGTGAGCACACTGATATAAAGAGGCCCTGAGCTTCTTGGAGAAAAGCACCACACTCTTCGGCCCCAGTTGTGTGTGCACGGCAACACGGCCACTGTGACAAAGACTGACCGGGATGCACCGAGAGTCCCAGCGGACCCCCACTTAACCCATTTATTCGCAAGTTGAAAAAAATTCCTAGTGTTAGAAGATCAGGTGCAGGGTATTTCTCTAGAAATAGTGGCAGGTAAATCTCTCTTCTCTATACATGGGTACCCTTGGAAATTAAAGTGATATTGGCTTTATTACTACCAAGCTTTAACTCGTGGCTTAGAAGCCTCTCCAGCCTTGAATATGAACTGCTGATTCTATATGTATCATCAACTTTCCCATATCACGAGCGGAGCAAGAGGGAGAAAAGTGGTAAGAAAAGAGGTGCTATAGAAGCAAATTAAAGGAGTAGGGAGGAAGAAGGGATGGAGGGGAAGGAGGAATCAAAAAGAGACAGGAGAGAGAAAGGGAAGACAATGAGGAAGTGGACACAGAAAATGAAAACAAGATTGAAGCTAAAATGGTTCATATTCCTTTCACATATTTATACTCTTTTTAAAAACTTGTTTGGTACTTGAGAATGTTGGATGCTAAGAGAGTCTCATAGAACTGAAAGACATACAGACTGACCATTCACAGTATCTCACTCAGACCGCAACAGATTGTGACCTGCTGGGTTTCACACCGCTAGTCAGTAGCAGTCAGTTCCAAAACCTATGTCTCCTGACTCTTGAATCCAGTGTTTTATTTACAAAAGTGCTTTGCTTTTCTAAAGTGCTCATCAGTTTATCTAATAAAACATCGAGTTGGAGTTTCTCTGGTTTCATCAGTTTAGAAATGCTGTACTTGAAGATCCCGAACATGTCTGTTTCTGAAATGTTCACCTGTTTCCCATCTTCTCCCAGTTTTTAATTTTAATATACCTTTTACTTCTCTTTACAGAAATAATATAAATTTTGGTATGCAATAAAATTTGACTAAATAAATAAATGAAGAGAAGGTAGTAGCCCTACAGGCTTTATTCAACTCTGATTTTTCCAAATAAAAATTACGTACAGAAAACACAAGGTCCCAGTCACAACAGATAATGCCAAATAGGAGAGGAATAAATTGTGTAGACTGTGTGATTTGCCATGTATCTCCAATAAAGCCACAATAATTGAGGACAGTCTGAAAATGATTATTCTTGCTTTATTTGCCTCTAACAACTGAGAATGGAGTGACCAAATACCTTTCCTTGAGCTTTTCTGGATAGACTCTGTAGAACCAAAATGCTAATAAATAACTCAAGGATCTTTTTGACTATGTGTGATTGCTTTTATCTGAATGATTAAACTCTTCAACTAAAAATACACCTCATATTTATAATATTATTTGTTTGCTTTTCCTCAGTGCTTTTGATATGTAATGTGCCACATATATATTCACTTGGAGAACCAGACTTTGTGTATTGTACATGAATTGTCTATGGTAAATTCTGTTCTAAGTCTTCTTTATAATCTGTTAAGACATATAGATATAAATATAGAGCAATAAAACATAAATGTAAGAAATCCTAAAATGCAAATTACTGACAATGGTAATGAAAGAGGGGTCATCACTACTGATCCTATGGAGTTAAAAATATAATAAAGGAATATTCTGAACAACTCCCTGAAACACAAACTCGAAATTAAGGTGAAATTTGAAATTAAGATTCTTTCTTTGCCTTGAATGACAAAATTTATCATAATGCATATGTAGAAAGGCACATAATTTGAATTTTAAAAATGGAATCAATAATTAATAACGTTCTATAACAGAAAGCACCAGACCCAGATGGATTAACTACTGAATTCTACCAAACATTTAAGGAAAAATGATACCAGTTCTCTGGTATACCTGGTATACCTCTGCCAAAAAAAATAAATAAATAAAAAATAAAAAGGACAAAAAAGATGGGGTCTTTTATGATTCATTCTATGAGACCATCATCACCCTAATATCAAAAGCAGATAAAGACATTACAAGAAAGGACTAACAAAATAATAACTAATTGAATCCAATTATTTATAAAAAAAAATACACCATGCCCAGCTGGGATTTATTCCAGTTGTGCAAGGTTGGTTCAACATTCAAAAATCAATGAATATAATCTATCACATAAATAGATCAAAGAGGAAAAATCACAAGATCATGAAGTAGGAAAAGCATTTGAGAAAACTGGAAATTCAATTCGATTCGTGATTAAAATCCCCAGCTAACTAGGAGTAGAGGAGAACTTCAATATGATAAAAAGATATCTGCAAGAAACCTATGGTCAACATCATACTTAAGGGTAAAAAAAAACCCAAAAAACTAGATGCTCCTTCCCTAAGATCAGGAATAAAACAAAGATGTCCCATCTCACTATCTCTATTCAACACTGTATTAGAAGTCCAAGTTAATGCAATAAGACAAGAAAATTTAAAAAAAAGGTATTCATATTGAAAGGAAGAAATAAACTGTCTTTGTTTGCAGATGACATGATATTCTATATAAAAAATCCTGAAGAATCAACAACAAGAACCAACAACAAAACCTCCTGAAACTATTAAGTAATTATTGTGGTATTACAGGATTCAAGATTAACATACAAAAGTCAATTACATTTATATATTTTAACAAGAAACAATTAAAACATGAAATTAAAGGCATAAAACTATTTATATTAGCACCAAAAATATACTAACAAAATATGTATAGGATCTATATGAGGAAAATTACATAATTCTGATGGGAAACATTAAAGAAGATCTAAATAAGTGAAGTTATTCCATGTTCATAGGGAAGAAGACATAGTATTGTCAGTTATTTTGATCAATAGATTCAGTACAATCCCCATCAAAATCCCAGCAAGTTGTTTTTCAGTTGTCAGCAAACTGATGCTAATGTTTATATGGAGAGGCAAAAGATCCAGAGTAGCTATTACTAAAGAGGGACAAAGTTGGAGAACTGACACTATCTAACTTCAAGACTTATTATAAAGCTACAGCAATCAAGAAAATGTTGTTTTAGCAAAAGAATAGAAAAATAGTTAAACCAATAGATAGCCCAGAAATAGAGCCACAAAAATATCTTCAATTGATGTTTAACATAGAAACAAAGGCAAATTGATGGAGAAAGACGTCATTTCAATAAATAATGCTAAAAAGAATGGGACATCCACATGCAAAACACTGAATCTAGACACAGACCTTATACCTTTCACAAAAATTGATTCCAAATGGATCACAGGATTACAAAATATCTACAAAATAACAGGAGAAAACCTAGGTGTCCTTGAGATTGGTGATGACTTTTTAAACACAACACCAAAAATGGACAGAAGATTTGAATAGACACATCACCAAAGAAGATATACAGACGTCAAATGAGCATATGAAAAACATGTGCTATGTCTTATGCCATTAGGGAATTGAAAATTAAAACAAAAATGAGATACCATTAAACATCTATTAGAGTGGCTAAAATCCAAAACACTGACAACACCAAATGACAATGAGGATGTGGATCAACAGAAACTCTCCTTCATTATTGGGGGGAATGAAAATTGGTGCAGCCACTTTGCAAGAATGTTAGATAGATTTTTTTTCTAAAGTTAAACACAGATGTACCACCTACTCCAGAAATCATACTCCTACAGACTTACCAAAATGAGTTGAAAATTTGCATTGACACTAAAATCTGCACAATGTTTATAGTAGCATTATTCATAATTGCCAAAACTTGGAAGCAACCAAAATGTCCTTCAATAGGTATGGGTAAACAAATTATGGTACATACACACAATTGAACAATATTCGATGATAAAAAGAAATGAGTTATCAAGTCATGAAAAATCAGGGAGGAAACATAAATGCACATCCTTAAGTGAAAAAAGCCAACATGAAAAGGCTGCATACTGTAGGACTCCAGCTATTTGAAATCCTGGTAAAGGTGAAACTGGAGAGAAGAAAAAGATCAGTGGTTGCCAGAGGTTCAGGGCTAGAGAGAACAATGACTAGGTGGAGCACAGGGGGATTGTTAAAACCAGTGGATCTAATCTGTATTATACTGTATTATAATACATGATATTNTTGCCAGAGGTTCAGGGCTAGAGAGAACAATGACTAGGTGGAGCACAGGGGGATTGTTAAAAACCAGTGGATCTAATCTGTATTATACTGTATTATAATACATGATATTATACATTTGTCAAAATCCACAGAACTGCACAATACCAAGAATGAGTCCTAATGTAAACTACTGATAGACCTTGATTTATAAACATATAGCAATATTGCTTCATCAGTTATAACAAATATACCACATTAATGCAAGATGATAATAATAGGAGAAATCTGGGGAAATGGGGGCAAGGAGAATATATAGGAACTCTTTGCATTTACTGCACAACTTTTCTGTAAATCTATTAAATCTCTTAAAAAAGTCTGCTATAAAAAGAAAATCATAAAACAGATTAGCAAAATGGACGAATTTGTGGATGGAAGTTTTAAAATTTCAGAGTAAACATGATTTGCATAAAATACTGTTATATAGAAGCTCTACGTTTTTTAAATCTTAGATTTCTAGTGAATCGAATTATCTCATTTAAACCACTGTTAATGTAGTAACACTTATCAAGGACTTTTTTTGTTCAATTCTGTATGTAGGTGCCACTAACACAAAAATTATAAATGTTGCTCCTTGCCCTCAAGGAATGTACAGTCTTTCTGTAGAAATAGAACACAGGTGTATCATATCACAGTACAAGGTAGTATAAATAGAAGACAGATATAGTTCTAGCACAATGTAATATTTAATAATTTCATAATAGTACAATGCAGTATATACTGAATGTCAAATGAGAGATGAAGAGGTCCATGAGAGAAAGATGAAAAACAACCTGCACAAAAACTGGATTTAAGGGAGAAGAATATCCAAGTGGAAAGGGAAAAATGCACGTTCGAAGGACCATGGCCAAATCAGTTCGGTTGCAGTGAAATCTTTTGTAGAAAATGATTTAGTGATACAGTTAGAGAGTTAACTGAGGCGGTTAGTGAGACACTAAGAATTTAGGATTTTAATTTGGATTTTACTCTTAAGTAATAAGAAGCTACTAAAGGAGTCTAACCCAAGAGGAACTAGAGGAAAATTAATTTGATTCGAGTATGAATACAAGGACCAACTGGGATAATAGAACGGAAATTAAGAAAGAGGAATCGCAAGGAGGATCAAAGGGTAAAATGCACGAAATCTAAAGCTAACAAGGAGATGAACTCAAGAAAGTTTGGTACCATTAAACACCCAATAAATTCTTAGCATAATAGGAAAAACATGTAAAGGAAAACATCTCCCATTATAAGAAAATACTAAATCTAATCGGGCTACAAAACATATAAATATGGAGCAAACAAAAAAAGTGTCAAAGCCAGGCAAATAAAGTGTCAGATACAAGAAACTCTAAATGACAAAGCCACACAGACAAAGGAAATACCCTTTGAAGCTGCAGCACTCAGGAGAAGAGATAACAGGCAGTGACTTGCATTTTTATGATCCTCAAGCTCAGGACAACCTTATTTTGTGTCCCAACTGACCTTTCTCCTGTTTCTCTAAAATAGACTAACTACTCTCACTTCTCAATTAGGAAATTGTCAGGGGTGAAATTTGGGTCTGCCCCCACTTGTCAAATCCTTCAGGTTTGAATGCTCTATTTTTTGAGGTCATCCTCAAAACAATTGCCCGCTCAGGATTCTGACCTCTTCCTTCTAAGTCACCCAGAAGCCAATTATATAATACAGCCTCTGATACAGAGGTCAATTTAGGGTGGAAATCTGTGCTTGAAGTGATGGATGCAAAGTATTACATGAAGGCAGCAAAGGAGTGTCTGAAGTCACGCACTGCCTGCAGCATCCAAGGGGGAAACCACACAAGGAAATATACTTCTTTAAGTAGAAAGTAAAATTCTCTTCCTTGCCTCTCTTACATTTTCAACAAACAGAAAAAGCCATGCAGTTTCCTGTATGTTCTTCCTAAAATGCTTCAATGCAGAAACTATGTCTACATCAATATTACTTTTTACACGACTTGTATAATCATACGTAAGAATTTCTGAACAAGAAAGTATGAGCAGTATTTGTTGTCATTGATGTTGCTGTGGGAGTACTGTCAGTTGCCTCCCAGAGAGTTTATATCCTTCTCTGTGTGTTCCAACACCATGGGAAAAGTCTATTTCACTAAACTGATTGAATCTTTTTTTTTCAATCTTTGCTAATCTGAAAGATGTTTTAGTGATCTTTGCTGTGAAATTGAACACTTTTAAAGTTATTTGCCACTCGAATTCCTAATTCTTGTTAAAGTATGTTGCCTATTAAAGACTGAATATTTTTCTATTAATTAGTTTTTGATATTTGCTATAAGTGTTTTGGTATGTTAAGAAAATCAGTTTCTCTTTTGTATTTTTAACTCTGTTCACGATTTTTCTCCCTACAGTTGTTTCTAATTATGGTCAAAATTAATAATCTTTTTAAAATAAATTTATTTATTTATTTACATCTTAATTTTGTTTTTTTCAGTGTTCCAAGATTCATTGTTTATGCAGCACACCCAGTGCTCCATGCAAAACGCACCCTCTTTAAAATAATCATGGCTTCTGAGCTTACTATAAGCATGGGAAGGCATACATCATGCACATATACCAAATTTCACCAAAGTTATTTTCCATAATTCAGTGATATTATTTTTTTCAAATCCTTCATTTATCTGTAATTTAGTTTATAGTGGGAGACAGGGAGAATCTCAACTTAACTTTTGCCAAAAGTGTTAGCCAATATTCTCCAATAATTATTGAATATTGCATCTTAAATTCCTCTCAACATGTAAAATTTGGTATTTAACTGAATTGATTTCTCAACTATCTTGAATAGTTTCGGTTTCACTCATTTGCCTATGCCATCCCAAAGGGTTTAAATTATTATGACATTGTAATAGGTCTTAGTGTCAGTACAGATGATACTTTATTACTCTTCTTTTTTAGATATTCTTTGGCAGATCTCATATTCTTATTTTTCCACATGAACATTAGTAGCATTTGCCAATTTTACAAGAGTTCTTGATACTTTCAAACACGTCACATGCATTTATAAATTGATTTAGGGAGAACTGACATATTAACATTATTGCACATTTCTATATATGAATAAGATGTATTTTCCCATTGATTAAAATCTCATTTTTAGAGTATTCTAGTTTAATTTTAAATTTCTCTCTTGTAAGCTTTCTTCTGTGTTTATGTCCAGATAGGCTAAATGTTTATGCCCAGATAGTTGAAATATATTTGCTATTGTGAATGAAACCTTTCCATCCATAATATTTTATAGCCTATTGTTACATACAGACTACTAATTTTTATGTTTTCACCCTTTATGACCCATCGTTTTATGGAATTACCTTACTATTTCCATTTGCACTTACATTTCTTGGAATTTTTTAAAAAATTTTTTAGATCATTTATTTATTTGACAGAGAAAGAGCACAAGCAGGGGGAGCAGCAGGCAGAGGGAAGAGAAGCAGGCTCACCACCTAGCAAGGAGCCTGTTGCAGGGCTTGATTCCAGGACCCTGGGATCATGACCTGAGCCAAAGGCAGAGGTTCCACTGACTGAGCCCCCCAAGTGCCCTCTTGGACTCTTCATATATAGCATATCATATGCAAATGATTCCAATAGTTTCTCTTAGTTCCTAGTTTTGAAAACGTTTTCCTTCTTTTACCTAATTATGGAGTAAAAAAATCCTAGTAATTTTAAATAGTAACAGTGATAGAAGTCATCATTCCTGTTTCCAACGTTACTGAGAAATCTTTTGTTTCATAATTAATCACCATTTTTTTGAGGACCATATCAGAGGAAGGAAACTGTTCTTCATTTCTATTATTTTTTTTTTCTAATTCAGCGTGTGATGTCGAGTTTTGCCAGATTAATTTATGAATGCATTTAAAAAGTAATCTTTTTCTCCTTTCACCTATTAATAAGGTAAACATCACATTGCTAGATTATGTAACACAAATCCACGCTTGCATGCCTAACATGAACTCCCCGTCATCCCACAATCAGGGTATATCTCTTGTTAGTATATTGCTAATTCTGATTCATATTCTTATGATTCTATACATATTCATAAACTATCTTAGTTCCCTTAATTTTATGTGCAGTTTTTAAGGTTTTGTTGTCATCTCCTGCTGATTTGTAAAATTATTTTGGAACTTTTACTTTCCTCCAGTTTCCTAGAACAATGTGAATAGCACTGAAGTTCTCTATGCCTCAAAGATTTTGAGAGAATTTACTTCTGAAACTAAGCATGTTTTGGATGCTTATTCTTTGAAAACACTCCCATTTCATCCAAGGTCATGGACATCTTTTGAGATCAATGTCAGAGATTTTTATTCTCTTAGAAGTCATCAATTTCATTCAAGTTTTATATTTATTTGAATAAGCTCAGGCAAATTATTCTCTTGTAAACCCTTTAATTCAGTTTATATAGGTGATCATTCTGCCATTCTCATTTCTAATTTACATGGTCTTCTGTTTAAATTCAATTTACTAGCAGTTTTTCTTTTCTTCTTATCCCCACCAAAGAGCTTTGAATTTATCTACCGAAGTTAAAAAAAATACATATGTTTATTTATTCCTGGTTTCTGTTTGATAACTCACTCCTTTTCTTTTTATCTCCATTAATTTATTCTTTCTGTTTACCATGGGTTCATTCAGTTGCTCTTCCAAGAAGTTCTTATCTGGAATTTTAATTAACTCCATGACATTTTTTCTTATTAATAATATGTGTCTTAAACATGTGTTTTTTAAGTTTTTTCACGGCATGGCATTCTCAGAAAATGATAATATTTTTATAGCACACAGGGTAAAGGTGAGGCTGTTTACTACTCAACACCCTGCTTCCTGCTGGAGGTCCTGAGGGCTGAAGAGAATGAAGGTCTCCACACACCTGTAAACCAATTCCTGCACACCAGCCGGGAACCTCTATTAATAAAATCAAGTGGATCTCGAATGCCATGTTGTATGCATTCATATATTCAGCACACAGCCAGTGAACAACCGCACTAGGAGCCCAAAATACAAAATGGGTCAGGGAAGACTTCCAGGAGCTTTGATATTTAAAATGGTAAGAGTGTGATCTCACCAATTAGTGGAAAGTGTACAGAATTGGTCAGGTAGCTTAGCTTCTAGTCCCAGTGCTCCATATAGTTATTGTATGTGTGATACACAGTCCTGTCTCAGTTTCCTCAAACTTTACTATAAATATGGCTGATATTTAGAAATTAAAATGACAAATGCAAATTATCATTATTAACTTAAATTGCAAGGGCCTCTGAGTATGTATATTTCTGTGCTCACTGGTGTGTACTCAATTAATATTCAATGGAATACATTTCCTATGTTAATGGAACAAAAAATAAGCCAACTGACTATCATTAATTGTGATGTAATCACAGATATAGGCTTTCCTCAGTTTGAGTGAAAGTATCATAAGTGGTTACACTAAGAAAACTACTAACCACAGAAGGATGGAATTGAGCTTTGATTTTCTCCATTTTGAGGTTTGACTGTCCTATAGCATTTTTTAAAGATTTTATTGATTTATTTGTGAGATAGAGATTGCAAGAGTTGGGGGGAGGGGCAGAGGGAGAGGGAGAAGCAGACTTCATGCTGAGCCTTGACTCAGGGCTAGATCCCAGGATCCTGAGATAGTGACCTGAACCAAAGAAAGACACTTAACCGACTGAGCCACTGGCTTGATCCCAGGATCCTTTTTTTTTTTTTTAAGATTTTATTTATTTATTTGCAAGAGAGAGTGGTTGAGAGAGACAAAGCATGGGCATGGGGAGGAGAAGAAGGAGAGGGAGAGGGAGACTCCCCACTGGGCAGGGAGCCCAATGCAGGTCTCTATCCAAGGACCCCAGGATCATGACCTGAGCCAAAGGCTTAACTGACTGAGCCACCCTGTCCTATAGCAACTTTTAACAAGTAAATTAAAAAACGTGACTAACATTGCTTATAATCAGAAAGGATCGAAAATGGAACAAACAAAACCCACAGGGGCACCTAGGTGGCTCAGTCAGTTAAGCATCTGCCTTCAGCTCTGGTCATGATTCCAGGATTCTGGGATTGGGTCCCCTACATCAGACTCCCTGCTCAGTGGGAAGTCTCCTTCTCCCCTTCCCTCTGCCTCTACTCCCCCCACCACTGCCCCACTCATACTTTCTCTCTTTATCTCAAATAAAGAAAATCTTTAAACACACACATGAAGGTAATGGAGTCCTTCAACACATGGCTGGTAAAATCTTGAAGATTTTCCCTGGTATGTACATGGATGGTCACACAGAATGCAAAACAAAGAGGATGGGGTCTCCTCTGTTCCAGTGCTTACAGACATGTGAGCCCATTGGTTTGGAATCACTTTCCATTTTCTGCTAATAAGTCATGAAATACACAATTCACAATCAGCTTAGAAACAAATCAAAATTCACATTTTGTGTAATGACACTGGGGATGAGTTTTAAAATTTGAGAAGGAATATTGCCAAATAGAGCATGGGTAATTATTTCAAATATAGCTGAGGATAAAGGAAAAAAATCATACTAGAAATAATCAAAGAATAATAAGACCTTGGTTAGCACAGTTATTTATTTGGAATGAAGTGCAGGAGCTTTAGTAGCAAATATGAGTAACATTGGGAGATGTCTGGACCTAAAACTATTCTATGACATCAAATAAAAAATGCGAGCAGGTATGAGCTAATTGTGAATGGTGCAGTAATAGGTTGGCAAAAAATCTACCATTTATCATATCCCACCTAAGTACTCATACAGCTGTTGGGTAGATTGGGTAAATTAATATGTATGAAACATTTGGGGCACAGAGTAAGTGCTGTGAACATGTCAGTCGTTATTGTTGTTGTTGTTGTTAAAGTTATAAGCATCATTTTGAGAGTTGTTATGATTATTCTTACAACAGCATTATAATTTAAGTAGCCCATAAAAACAATAAAGAAATCTCTTTATGGACAAATTTTTACTGTAATGTAATGAAGATAATAGAAACACATTTTTTTCAAGAAATTTTTAATATTAAATGTTTCCAAATGAAGTAATCATCTTAAAGACAGACATTATAGGGTTACATAGGGCATTTTACAAATACATAAGTGTCTTATGAGCACTCTCTTTTCTTTCTGTCTCCTTTCATCTCTCTTGAGGACACAGTGACATTTCCATGAGTTAATTATTTAGAGTCATTTTATGGTTTTAAAAAATCTAGCATGATCTGAGAAATCTAAAGTGAATTCATAAAACAAATGGCACATCAGTGAGAATACTGGATGGAGTTAAATTATTACTTTGACATCCAAGAATGCATTCCTGTTATTTTGGTCTTTGGAGAGGGAGGTAGGAGGCAGGCCAATTAGATAATCCCTGAGTTATCTCTGAACTCCAGAGCTATTTCCAAAGTCTTGTAAAGTGTCAGTATTATCCACAGATTATTAAGAAGATACATTAGGCTCTAGATATTTTAGGAGAAATTGTAGGCTCATAAAATTATGTTCAAGATGATCACCTGGTATTTGCTCTAAGATCCATGGACAGAGCTGACCCAGCTGAATGCTGCATGAACGTCATTATTTAAAATACATGGCTTTCTAACAAGATAGCCAGAGAGCCTTCAGTTACTTTCCATCACAAAATTATGGGCCTCTTGTTCACACAGTGTAAGCAATAGGTTTCATCAAAGCAGAGCAGGTGTGCACATCAGACTCCACAGGACACCTGAGTCTGCTGCCTCTTTTGTCCCTAAGATACAGAGAGCAGAGCAGCATGTCACCAGTCATCATCTTGGTGAGCAAATTTTGCAAGAGTTATTAAAATAACTAGTCCTTTGGTCTTTACTCTCTCTCTCTTTTTGGAAGGTAGGAGGGAGTAGTAAGACTAGGTTTGAATATTTCAGAGACAAATCAAAAAGTTCACAGCTGTTTTGCAATATTAATTATATGAAATAGCTGTGAGTTTTGACCTAGAGAACATGGCTGGAACATTACTCAAAAACCTAGATAAAAAGCAGATAATACTCTGCAACCACTGCCTTGTCATCTATTCTGTTTCAAATAATGTTTCTATATTTTTTATTTCCACCGTGTTTCCCTGCTAATTCATTAAATGTAAATAAAATGATATTTTGTTTTGGACCTTCTGCTCTTTTCTTGCATCATTTTCTCTAGAGTCACCCATTCCACTTGCTTCACATCTTTCCCACAGAACAATAATCTGTTCAAATTAGCTTTGACCTTGATGCTTGAACTCCAGTTTGTGATGGTGTAAAAACACGGCACAAGAATTATTTGACCCTCTTCCAATTGAGACTTAAACATCTCCTCACCCTGACTCTGGATTCTGTGTGTGCTTGACAGAATCAATTGAAAAGATACAATGCCAGTAGGCAGTTTCACTTCCCATCTCTTGTTAATCTTAGCTCTTGAAACCCAGCCACCATGCCATAAGGAAGCCCAAGCAATCTTTGGGGAGGAAATAGAGCTGCTGGCCCACAGTCCAGATGGAGCTCCCCGATGACAGGCCGCACCTACTTATCAGCCATGCGAGGGAGTTACATTGATGGGGAGGCTTCCAGCCCCTGGGCCAGCTGCCCCAAGTGATGCTGTGTGTGGCAGAAGTGAGCTGTCCCTCACAAGTTCTGCTTTACTTGCTGATTCATGAACAAAATAAATAATTGTATTTGATGGCATAGTTTTGGGGTAGTTTGTTAAATAGCAAGATATAAATGAAATGAGTCCTTACCTGTGAAATCCCTAATTTACCGCCATCTCAAAATTCTTGTCAAATGTCTATACATCCTATCTTCTCTCAACATTTCAAATTTTCTCCCCCCAAATCCTCAGTTCAGGTAATGATAACAACTGGTCTGCCTCCATACTTGGCTATAAACTTCTCTCATTTTCTCCCTCCCTCACTCTTGCTAATCAATATTCAAATATAATATCCTCCTTCTCAAACTCTTCCTGAGTTCAACATCTTTGTACTCATTACTATTCTAGTCAACCAAGTAGTGTTCTTTTCACTGGAACCAGCACTGTGAGATACAGGTGGAGTCAGCTGCGTCCCTGCTTCCAGCCTTTCCCTCTTAGACTCTTTATGCAGCCCGTTTAAGGGTCACCTTCCAAAATCATTGCTTGAAATTATGCAAAGGTTCCCACCAGCTCATTTATTAAGGCCTGGACCTGTTAGCCTGACCTTCCACAATCCACCTCCGGTCATCTTTCTTCCACCATATTCTCCCTCTGCTTTCATAGACTTCTCCCCAAAGTCCCATATTCTTATTCCATCATGGAGTCCACATTGCTCCAGCACATTTCTGTCAAATAGCACTCTTCCATCTTTCTCCAGGGACATATGTATAGTCTTTTTTGCAACTGCTCAATCTGTCTTGTTGGATGTAAGTAGTCTTAAATAACATGTAAATAAATGAGAGTGGCTATGTTCCAATAAAACTTTATTAATTAAAAAATGGTGTGGCCAGATTGAGCCTATAGGCAATAGTTTGACAACCCCTGATCTAAAATTCAGAAATGGTGCTAGATACTATGTTTTTAATCATTTCAGAATTCTACTTTAGGTGAAAGATAGGAACATAAATTAATTGGAATCAGAATATGCACATTAGTTATCAGCAATAGTTGGCCATACTAAATGTGAAAATTAATTGAGATCAAATGGGCTATTACATACTTTTTGCCCTAAATCTTACTGAATAAAATAGTCCAGTGATACCTTTGGATAAAAGAATTCTTCAAAATATTACTTTAAGCTCAAACACAGATTTACTTCATATACAATATATCCCAACAAGAATTTCGTGAAAATTTTAGTATACTGGATAAAAATGACTTCCAGTCAATTTAAAAATGTAGAATAGATCTTGTTTGGTTGTTTGGGCTGAGTGACAAGTCCTACTTAATTAAACTACAACCAACTATTGCTGCTCAATAATACTGGTACAAGAGAAGGCTTGTGGTAAGAAAACAAAGTGTATCACATGAAGTGAAATATACATAATAAGTATACATGAAAAGTGAAGTAAACTTCACACCAAAGTCTGTGGACACAGCTGGCTTATTACTCTTCAAAATATTTTTGTTTGGAACTTTATCATTTTTCTCATTCCTAAAGTACAGGCAACTCATGATGTGGTAGTTTCAAACTACAGCTAACTCAGTAATATATAAATACTGTCATCAATTAGAATGCATTTTTTTTAGAAGTACAACTGCAATCATAGATATATGCTCTTTAGATGAATGTAACTTTAGGGATACAGGTCACGTGATTTTTCTTCTAGATTAGTAGTTCTCAGATAGCCATGCTCATGAATTTTCATGTCATCACTCCATCTATCCAGTACAATAACATTTTATTCCTACTAAATTGCTATTTCTTCCAATTATAGCTCTATAACAATTTATTAAAATTATTTCATTTTTCAGAGTAGTGTATTATTTGTTCCAAATACACCAGGCATTGTTTACTTCTTAAAGTAAATATTATCTCACTCAACTGGCTTTAATTTATAAATCAAACATAGCAAAATGGAAATAAAGAATTCAGATTTGGATGATGAGATTTCAAGCCTCAAATCTCACACTTATTTGCTGTGTGATGTTGATCAAATCATAACATCTCTGAATGTCTGTTTAGCAGCTGGAAAATACAGGAAAGAATACTTGCTCTGTCTATGTCTCATTACATTGTGAGGATCTCATAAAATAATATACTTGTAAACAATTCGCATGCTGAAAATGCTATCCAAATGTGAGTTACTATCATTATTTCTCCAATCCTCCTTTTAGATAAGAAAAGCCATTTACTAAATTGGCAATTCAACCACTCAAGAAATAAATGACTGCTTTATCGCATTCATAAATAATAACATGTAACCAGTCAGCTGTGTTCAAGGCCAAGATCTCTAAGTATTAGAACAAATATATTTCCATATTTAGAACAAATGCACAAACTCAATATATAGTACCCAGAGACAGCTTAGGTATTAATTGCTTTGCTCAACATATACATGTGGATTGTATCCTCGAAGAAATATTTGTTGATACCTGTTATTCATTTAGCTAAAATGAAATGATTAAATCTATGCTGAATTTTCATGAGAGATAAGAATTCCCCTATAGTTCGTCTCCTTGCTTCAGTAGATTTTCAAAAAGCACTTTGATATTTAGGAGGAAAAAAAGTCTTCAAATCTTAATGTCCTCTAAGTTTTATAAATTACATACCAACCAGGCTTTATTTATAGAACTGAACAACTAATTCAGAAAAGCACTGAAGGTTTGATATTCAATCAATATAGTCGATTTTGGGGTTTTTAATTGTCGTTTTCTTTTTTTTTAAATAGAGATTTTCTAATTTCTGAATGGGACAAAGAATGTGGTGAAAAGTCTTCAAGAGAATATTTATTATTTTTTTAAAAATACCAAAAAGATTTGAGAGTCTCCAGCTTATCCTTGGTTTAGCTGGGTTCTCTGAGATCTCTGAATGTGGCTTCCAGACAGCAAAGGAAGAAAGGGTAGGAAAGAGTTCAGAGACATGCTGGGCCACCCAGAACTGCCTCTTTGGCCTCTGCTGAGAGTCCTCTGTGATTGAGCACTCTGTCCAGGCTTTTCTTTTCTCTATCCCTCTAGGGAGCAGGTTTATTTAATTTATTTTATTTATTTATTTGTCAGAGCAAGCACAAGTAGGGGGAGTGGCAGAGCAAGAAGCAGGCTTACCACTGAGCAGGGAGCCAGATGAGGAACTCGATCCCAGGACCCTGAGATCATGACCTGAGCTGAAGGCAGATGCTTAACCAACTGAGCCACCCAGGTGCCCCATAGGGAGCACGTTTATGTGCATGTCTCTGTGTGTAGGTGTATGTGAGAAAGATGCTGCATGTAAGCCACTTGCATGGGTGGCTCACAGGTCTTTTCTTGACTCATGTGGCTAACAGGTCAATCAAAAGTAAGGTTGAGAATCCTGGATCAGGAGTAGCTTAGATTTTATGGGAGTAAAATCTCTATTCTGACCAATCTGTTATACATGAAAAAACTTCCAAAAAGGCACCCGAGGAAACTAAGCTTTCTATATTATGACAGGTTTTTATCCCCATGTGAGAGCCTACAGATCAGCTCCAAATAGTTATAAATACATGCCTTTAAGTAATAAGGTATCTGCTGCTGTGGTATTGGCTCTTTAAAGGAGTGGAGATATGTTCCAGATGAAATCATATACATTGTACACAGAAAATCTCTGAGATTTTATTCTTAACACAGGCTTTCTAAATTACAAAGTGGACATTTTCTCCCAGTTCATTGCTATTTGAGTAGTAGGCACTCTGTCGGAAAATTACATTGGCAATAAATTATGATTTGATCTTTTTTTCAGAAGTACATTTTATTTATGCTTTAGTCCTTAACCTCTTTTAAGGACGTAATGAACCATCTCACACTCTAGATATAGCACAACTGATAGAAATAGCAATGAACATTAAAAATATTTATATGGTAGCAAAAAGCTTAAAATAGAAAATAATTCCTTTAAAAATCCTTTATTTTTCTATTATGAAATGTCCATGCATGAAGAAATTGGGTCAGAATATTTTTAGGTCAGATGACAGCTCAATTCCCCTCCCAAGTAGCTCTGTCTTTAGTAATATGGCTCCTCTCGCATTTTTCTCGGATACCATGCATTCTATCCTGTGCAGAAATGTTTTCTTTCCCTGTTCTTTTAGTTCCTTCACTCCCCAACACTGCTACACTTACATTCTCTCCATCTTGCCTTATATTCTTCTAACAATGCCTCATGATCCTGAGGAAGAGTTATTAAATTATTTAGTTATTAAAATAAAAGATTGTAGATTAAAAAAATTCTGTGGTTTGATTGGGATTGTCATATTGGAAAAGCTGCATCCAAGCATATTTAAATTGTGAAAAAATTTCTCATGTAACTATACCTGAGCTTTCTTTTCTAAGACTAGTCTATTCACATGTTTTCTATCCAAATCTTGTATGTATAGTATTTAACCTCAACACCATCAAATACATTTCAGCTCGAGGCTATATTTTCCTCACTATTCCAACTAGATTTATTGATTGCTTTAAGTGGTTTAATACCTACTGTTATCAAAGATTTTCTTTTAAAGTGGCACTAACTTTCAGATTAAAAAAAAAAAGCTTATCTTTTCTTTTCAATTTACCAGATGTTACAGTCACTACAGTGATAATGTTAGCAATCTGGTATTAAGGTTTAAAATCTCGTCTTGTGATGTAATAGATAGGGGCTTTTATAAAGGCTCCATTATCCCCCCTGAGAAAATAAATTGACATGCTAGGCCCATCACCTGTGCTTTTGGTCTACCTCACAAAACTGTTATCTCTTTCATTTCAACTAGATAGTAACAAAATTTTCAAAGAACGGTTTTGTTGATTTTCCCCATTCTCTCAAACTTTGCAATATTAAATCACTGTCCTATTTGCATATGAATACCTTATAACAGTATTTCTTTTTAAAGATACTGTGGTAGCTATCAGCCCTGGGAATTAATCCAAATAACAGCCTCTGAAGATGGCCTTTCTTTGGTATCTAATCAAAAGCATCAACGCCATGACAGCAGCCCTGCTGGGAATCTTATCAGATTTCATTTATATGAACACACTGGATAAGTGAGCCAATGGATAGTGGTTTCAAATAACCACTTTCTCTGCTTTTTCACTGGGTTGTCACAATGATTTTGTAATGGGAATATAAACCGGTTAATAAGCATTCATACTGAATATATGATGCAATTTAATTTTACCCTTTCAGCTTACTGTGAACTGTTTTCTCAAAGGACTGTCTGAAGTTATACTTCATGGCTTTACAAACCATTACTGTCTAAAAAAAGATCTCCATTCACCCTCATTCCACTTGATGATACCATACACTCTCCTTACTGGGTCTTTCCAATTTGTCCTAAGAAGCTACAACAAATGACATTTCTTTTAAGCCCAGAGGATACATTGGCTCCAAGCACAGGACTTTCAACACATTCTAGAGAACTTTTCATCTGAAGGTCAGAGTTTACAAAATGTGGCACATGGCAAATTATCCTCCCTGATACAAGAAGATACTTTGAACAATCACCAAACACACATAAGGCAACATTCTGGATAAATCTCCCCTTGAAAGTGATTATATTAATCTAGGTGTTAGAGTATGGCATAACCACATGAAACAACCTATGTGAAAATCTATACATATATAATAATGTGGGAATTTATGATACAGGAAATAAATGCATAAAAAGGTAGATCACATGCTGGAGTAAATCAGAAAGCTTCACTAGAGTCATTCTCAGGCAGGTCTGTGGGCCCTAAACAATAGGTGGGTTGGCAGGATAAATAAATAGAAATCATTGCAAACAGGAAGACCAAGGCTAATAAGAAAAGTTTCAAAAATGGTGCCAATAATTGCGGGGAAGAAAGTATATTCTAGAAAAATAAGAAGAAAACCAAGAGCTCCTGACCTTAACAGAGATTACCTTTTGAACAGTTGCAGAAAATAAAGGTCAGATGGATATGTAAGAATTTTAGAAAGTCTTTCAAATCAGATGGAGTTGTTGAAAGTAGGGGAAATATTGATGTGCAGGGATATAATGTAAGTGTAATACAAAAATCTGAGAAATTGTATAAAAAAAAAGACTGACTCATTTACTAATCTCTCTGGAATTATTTCTCCGACTTTTAAATTTGCAACTGGATAAAAATAACACCAAATCCGATATTTCCAGTTCCAATATTTGATGGACATCCTTAAACAAAAAAACTCGGTAATACAGAGAGATAATCTGGAATGGATATGGAGAAAAAGATCTATTTCCTCCAAGTGAGAAACTCAGGAAAATTTACTGAGAATTTGTTGCACATGGAGCAGGATCTTAAAGTGAGAGCAATTTAGAAAATTGAAATGGCAAACAGGAGAAGTCAAGACTTAGAAATAGTGAAACTTTGATAAATAAGATTTTCATTTTCCCTCCATTCTAGAAAATCATTTTCTAGTCATAAGTGTTCAAAAATGGATTCAAACATCTTATTTCCTGGGAGCTGAAATATTGTGCATTCTGTAGGACATTTCCCTGGATAAGTAAGGATAAGCACAAATAATTGAGAGTTGAAGATACATATATTTTGGGGCACCTAAGAGGCTCAGTCGGTTGAGCATCTGCTTTTGGCTTAGGTCATGATCCCTGGGTCCTGGGATCGAGCCCCATGTTGGGCACTCTGCTCAACAGGGAGTATGTTTCTCCCTCTCTGTCTGCTGCTCCCCCCGCCAAGTCATGCTCTCCCTCTCACGCTGTCTCTCAAATAAAGAAAATTTTGTAAAATATATATATATATGTGTGTGTGTGTGTGTGTGTGTGTGTATACATATATATGTATACACACACACACATATATATATATTTAAGGATACATNCATGCTCTCCCTCTCACGCTGTCTCTCAAATAAAGAAAATTTTGTAAAATATATATATATATATATGTGTGTGTGTGTGTGTGTGTGTATACATATATATATGTATACACACACACACACACACACATATATATATATTTNCAGCGGCTTTAACCCACTGAGCCACCCAGGCGCCCAAGGATACATATATTTTAAAGGGCCAACCGCCTAACCAGGAAGGCAGAGACCAAGAAGGATTAAAAATAAGATTAACTGAGTGGTTGATATATGTTTCTCTCTGTCTTAGATGCTCAATTTACCATATCTCATTTAACAGTCAAGGCCAATGATAAGTATTTTCCAGATTTTCTGTCTTGATCCCTTACACTACAAAAACAAAACAAAACAAAACAAAACAAAAAACAAAAAACAAGCCTCCCAAGAAAAACAGTCGTACAAATAAGCCAAGTTATGAATATCAGTTAGAAGAGTTCCTGTTTGTTAAATTTTATCTGTAAAGCTATCACAGGATCCAGGTGATCTGGAAAAACTAAATTTGCCCACAGAAGACAGGAAAAACCAAAATGCACAGATGTGACATATTGTTTATAATGTGACACCGTGCAAAGAGCTGTTGCTATATCAAAACTTGGAGCTTTCAGCGTGAGTAGTATTGAGTTGATGTCAATAGCTACAGTGTAAGTAAATTGACCCAAAATGTTTCCCCCAAAAGCCTACTTGCAGATATTTGTCACCCAATAGCGCTCTGGCACCACTCTGTAACTAGAGAATCCCATTTTGTGAAGCTTTAATGCTCCTCTGTTGTTTATAAAGGCCTCACAGCGTTGACACTGACAGCATTTTTCACACTAGCTTCTCACTTTCGGGTACTTTCTAACTTTATGTAACAATCTCAGTTATTTCCAAGAACATTTCTCAAAATAAAACCAACAAATGCTACTACTTTTTGGTTCCCTTTCCTTGGCAATTATAATAACTTACACATTTTATAAAGATTGATACCCTTTCTTCTTGTTCTTTTTCATATCCAGGCCTTCTTTCTCCAGCTAGATTATTAGTTTCTTCCTCCTCACGTCATTGGCATTGGATCTTATATGTAATACTTGGTGGGAAAACATGGTACTCAGGAACATTTGGTTTAATTTTAAAGTAAAATCACAGAATTTGAAATCAGATGGGACACAGAGTTTTTGTTGTCCAGACAACCTGTTTGACAGCCTAGGAAATGGGTGCAGGCTCAGAGAGGTTAAGATAATCTGATCAAGATATGTCAGCTGTTTGATGACAAGAGCTTTGGTATCTTAGCTACCTTTGTGTTTCTCACACTTCTCATTTCATCCATTTAATAAATATTTCCTATGTACCTTTGAAGTGTCAAAAAGACACAAGAAAAAAGAGTGAACAAATCACCTACCCTCATAGTTCTTGCTTAATATATAAAAACAGAGAATAAATAGAAAATGTAATGTGACAAGCATAGCATTAGGGTACATACACTAGAACAACGTATTCCCTACCCTCAGAAGATCAAACAAGTCTTTCTGGAAAAAACTATGTGTCACATGAGAATGGAAGAGTGAGTGAGCAAAGTGAAGGTGAGGGTACAGAAGACAGTTCCTAAGAAAGGAAAGAGATAGATTGGGAGTGAGGGTTAGAAAGAGAGGAGCCTAGATAGGTAGGTGAGGTCAGATGATAAATGGCCATGACCTTGCTAAGTTTCCCATTTCTATTCTGAAATTCATTACCAGTTTTTAAGCAGGAAGCATACTTGGTCCAAATTGCCTTTTAGAAAGATAACTCTAGTGATGTAGAGAACAAATGGGGTAGAAAAAGCTAATGTAGAAGACCAAAAAACTAGAAGACCATTATGATAATTCACTCAACAGTGAAAGCTTTGATTTCAATTTGAAAAGGAATGAAGCTGGTCTAAATATGTTGAAAGTAGGGCTTTCTTCCTGCATCTATATTACCAGGATGGGAAGAAAAAAGAATGTGTTTATCTTTGAAAAGTAAATAAACCTTGGCAAGAAAGAATTTCATATTGTTGGAATTGAGACTACGAAGCTTAATTATTGAAATGGTTCACTGGGAGCCACGGATGGGGCATGACTCTTTCAGATCTGAAGGCAGCAGCTCCGAACTAGATGGATCGCTTCTGCAATGCCAGGGCAGCGTCTCCAACCATGGAGAGATGTGGCTTAATTCAGAATGGGAAAGAATTTTAAACTAAGCGTTCTCAAAACCCCAAATACTGGAATAGTCTATTTACTTGAAGAGCTCCTCTTCAATTGCAAAAGCAAGTGCCAAAATACCATCCAAGCTCCTGATTCCTCTGCCAATTCTGACTAGTTTTGCGGTGCTGCAGTTGCTCCGATGCCAACCTAATTTTTAAAATTATTATAAGGTCTGAACGCTGGAAATGTCAAAGAGGGGGAAATAAGATCAAACAATGTGATTGCATTTTAGCTCAAATTCATTCATTACCTAGGCAAGACAATGCAATTATGGTCTTTACAAAAGAGAGGAAAAACAGTATGCATATACATGAAAGAAATTCATAAATCCTGCTTCTAAAAGAAACCAGGACAAAATTTTATTTCATGCCAGAACACATTATGCCAATAAATCCTGAAAAACACAATATAGGTCTAAAAATACAGGAAATATTGAAGTATCATACATAGCATAGTTGCTTCAAGGGAGCACACTCAAACTTGGTATTTTATGAAGATTATGAAAAATAATTATGAGAAGAATATGCAGAGATTTATATTCATTCTAGGGATGTTGATTATTTTAACATCTTCCTTGTTTGGGAAGTTTTTTTTTTCTTCTGTAAGTCAATTAAGTCTTTAGAAATTACCATCAATAAAATGAAGAGGTGATCCACTTACCAAAAAAAATTATTTTGAGGGAACAGGAAAGACTATTTGCATATAATTGTTGGTTTTTGCTGTAAGATTTTCTTTTTTTTTAATATTTTATTTATTTATTTGACAGAGAGAGAGAGATTACAAGTAGGCAGAGAGGCAGGCAGAGAGAGAGAGGAGGAAGCAGTCTCCCTGCTGAGCAGAGAGCCCGATGCGGGCCTCGATCCCAGGACCCTGAGATCATGACCTGAGCCGAAGGCAGAGGCTTTAACCCACTGAGCCAACCAGGTGCCCCAGCTGTAAGATTTTCAAAAGACTGATTTATCTCTGCCTTTCCACATTTATACTCCCTTGTCTACATTGAGACCCCGAATCCTTTTCCCTGAGTTCCAGGGTTCCAAACATACCCAGCATGTTCAGGCCACTTTTCTGTTGTTTGTGATATTTTTCTGAGTAAAATGGTTTCTTCCACCTGGAAAACTCTTAGTCATCATCAAAATAGAGTAAAAATTAACTCCTTCATGTCAACTTCCCTGATCTCATCAAAAAGAATCATTATTTTCTTCTTTATGCTTCCAACTACCTTCTTCCTATATTTTTTATTTACAAGATTCATAAATAGATAAATTCAAAATATCATGTTTTAATTTGCTATATATTTTTATATTCTCTAATATACTCTTACAGGATCTCATTGAAATAGATGAAAAAGAATATATATATAATATTGATATGTCACACACACATATAAAACTCTCATTTAATTCATAAATGGTATGATGATATTCCATGCCCATACTATTTGTACTATAATCTGTTGCTCAAAAAATATGTGATGATTGAGTAAGGTAGATGAATTAACATAGTGCTAGTGGTAACAAAATGATATCTTAAGATTTTACATATCTAACAACTCAAAGTGTCAAATTCACAGGATTTTTTTATCTGCATAGATCTGATAATGTTGAGAAATAATTTCCAAGTACACTGTTTTATTAAAATCTACCCCTGTCATTTCACAGAAGAAAAAAGATATTGAAAAGCAAACTTTCCATTAATTAATCTAGTTAGCATTCCCTGATAATCTCTCAGCAGGGTGCTGAGGCAAGGCAAAGCTTTGGGAAAGCAAACAGGAATAAGACCAGATCCCCTGCCCTCAAAGAGATGTGGGCAGGTAGAGTAAACAGGAGCCAGAAGAGATAAATGCAGTATCAAGGATTACACATTAAGATGGAGGTGAGGGGCACCTGGGTGGCTCAGTCACTGAGCGTCTGCCTTCGGCTCAGTTCAGGGTCCCAGGGTCCCGGGATCGAGCCCCACATAGGGCTCCCTGTTCTGTGGGAGACTGGCTTCTCCCTCTCCCACTCTCCCTGCTTGTGTTCCCTCTCTCAATGTCCCTCTCTCTCTCTGTGAAATTAATCAATCAATCAATCAATCAATCTTCTTAAAAAAGAAAAGAAAATTGAGTTGAGTACAAGGTATAGTGAGAGTGCAACAGTGAGAATGGCCAATTCTACCTAGAAAGTCAGAGAAAATGTCCAGTGTATTCCATCCCAAGAAAATGGGATGAGAGGGGCTTGGCAGGAAGAGGGAATGGTGTGCAAACACATAGAGACTTGACAGTCAAGGCTTATTCAGGAACCTGCCTACGGTTAAGGATGGTTGAAGCATAAGGCATAAGTGGGAGGAAATCAGGACATGGTGCTAGAGAAGAAGACAGAAGTCCTATCTCTACAGGGCACCTATTTTAGGGAAGCTCTTTGGACTGTATCCTGTGGGGCAGAAGTGGGGGCTGAGGTGGAGGGGGTCCCTGCAGCACCGCCCACCCCCACAGGCTCAGAGTCCAGAGGCCTAGGGTTAGGAGCTAAGGGAGAGATTCTGTCAGTATTTCTTTGGCGTTCCCTTCATATCTCTAGACACATTCTAATTGTCTGCATAATTCAAAATTCCACACATTATGTCATTTTAAAGAGTGATTAGAATGCGCAGGATTAGAAGGATAACACTCCATTTGAAGAATTACTTTTTAATTTAAATCACCACATATATTGAATGCTGGTCACGAATGAGACACCATGTTAAGAACTATAAGGTTGTCAAAGATGTACAAAGTACAATCGCCACCTTCTAAAACTTCTTACACCTTACACTGATGTAGAAAGGAGAAATATATACATGCACGTTTTTTAAATTTGCTATATATATAATCAAAATATAAGGCGTATCAGGAATAGGTGTTACAGCACAGTTACAACTAAGCGATATGAGACAGCAGTCAGCAGAGAAATCTTGTTAAGTACCTCTCTGGATCCTGAATAAACATTTGGAATTTGAATAAATAACCTTGGGCTTACTAGACCAGATGTGGAGAGCAGTTCTGAAGCAATTGCTGTATTTGAATTCATCCTTGGGAACTGGGTTATGCAGGGTCAGGGAAATGGTATGTTTTCTTCCCGTACATAAAATTTTCACAAATATTCTTATGAATTGATAAAATAAAACAGGCTTTTGCTACCATACAATATTTATATCTATATATTATCTGCACTTCTTGGATATTTAAATAAATTTAAGATAACCTAAGAAAAGAAAATGGTAAACCCCATGCAACTCATTTATAAAAGTCTCACATACTGCATGGAGAAACTATACTCAACATTTGGAATAAAAACAATTCAATATTCAACATTAATATTATCAACAGAGAAGAAACGGAAACTTAAAAATAGAGAAACCTAAAAGAACCTAACTTTTACATTTCAATTTTGACATGTAATTTTTCAAACTTTACAATTCTTTAATATGGCTATTTATATTCTGTTTCCTTCCTAAATTTAACTATGCTTTTCCCATGTGAGACTCAGGATGTTGACCTATAAAACAAAAAGAAATTCCTAAGTATATAGTGTGGAATAACAGAGGTTCATGATGCAGTAGGCCATTATTCAGGCTGAAAATAAATTGCTTTTCTTTAAGAAAAAAAACCCTTTTTTTAAAGATATTATGTGCCAGGTTCTGCCTGTTGTCTTTTTTCCTCCGATCCCAGAAGAGTTAAACTAAGTTCCAGAGTTTGGAATCAATCTCATCCATAGGTAAAAGAAGTTATTTTCAACAACCTCCAACCTACCTCTGATTTGGTTCAGCTAGGTTGATGTCTTGCTTACGCTAAATGGAAATGCTCTCCCATTACAGAAGCCAGGAGCCATTTCACATACTTTGATACTTGGAGCACCATCACTCTCAACACCTTAGCTCTGAGGAATTAAATTTTGCTTTTGATCTCCAGTCCCCTGCCTGAGACCCAGCTCCCTGAAAGACATACTCCTTCCACAGATGTTCTGCAGGCCGGCCTGCCTGTCTGGGCCTCACCACGCCATCTGTTCTGGGGTTTCCCATCACTATGCTCTGACCGTCTCTCCAGACGCTCTCATTTGTCCTTGGAGTACTGACACCAAATGCTCTTCTACACTCCCTCTCATTGCCAGTGACAATACTGAATTTTATCTGAGCCCTGTGATCCTAGAAACAGTACAAAAAAAAAATCCTCCTATTCTTTGTGTTCTGAGAAATGGCTCATTGCAAAAACAAACAAAAAAACCCAAAACCAATCAACCAACCAACCAACCAACACCCTTCCAGATATAACTTAGATAAAACTCATGGGTATCCTTGTCTATCTGTGACAAGGCGAGACCCTCCAAAATGTCCAGTACACAACACACGAATAACTAGCAGATCAATCAAAACAAAATGCATGTTAACCAACTGTTTGCTAGATTCTTTTCCTCCCCTAAGCCCCTCAACTTTGGGCCACTCTCAGTTGAGCCAGCAGACAACCTTCCTCCACAGCCATTCTGGAAAGTAAGCGTGACCTCAGAGTCAACCACCCACCACCACGTCTCACATTCCCAAACCTCACTCTTTGGAGCCTCACTTATTTGTCTCTATAAAAGAAAACCCCTATTGACCTAACCCTTGGGACCCTTGAAGACCCCATGTTGAAGTAGTCTCCCTATTGCCATATCCCACTTCCCATTCTGGCAATAATTCTTTTGAACAAAATCTTTCCTTAGGTAAGTCCAAACTTTTTTATTCCACACAGGCCAGCGAGCTTGCTGCCTGCAGAACTCGAACAGCTAGGCTTGTCCCTCTTGCCTAGAGCAGTTTGTCTCTTCCCTTCCCACAGAGGCACATTCTCTCATGACCACACCCAAACTTGAGTCCCTAGACCCCTCTACTCTTTCTTACAAAGTTTAGAGAGTCTCCGTACCATTGCCATCAAATGTCTTCTCACATACCCAGAAATGAAGCCTTGGAGACTTTAGGGAATCTGTCAGAAACTCACAAGGAAAGAAATACTATTATTGAAAAAGTGTTTCTTATTACTTGAGATGTGTGCTTGACCACAAGCTATGTACAGGAAGAGCATCATTTAATGTAAGATTTTTTTTTATTCTTTGCCCCAGGGGTACAGGTCTGTGAATCATCAGGCTTACATCTTTCACAGCATTCACCAAAGCACAAACCCTCCCCAATGTCCATAACCCATCCTCCCTATCCCTACCCTCCCACCCCCCAGTAACCCTCAGTTTGTTTTGTGAGATTAGGAGTCTCTTATGGTTTGTCTCCTTCCCCATCCCATCTTGTTTCATTATTTTTCCCTCCCTACCCCCCACCCTGACTCTCAAGTTCCTCGTATCAGAGAAATCATATGATAAATGTAAGATTTTTAAAGCATTATGGTCACAGTACTCAGGTAAATTCAGTGTGTTGTTGTTTTTGAATATTACAGCTCTTTCAAATTCTTTGTAAAAACACAGAGATTAAGTGCCACTGTCTTTGCAGGTAGCTGCTATGCTCCGGGGGGCACAGAAAAGAACATGGGGGACACTCGGACAGGCACTGCCTGTATCCTCAGACAGTCACAGCAGGGCCTGCTTTATGAAGTTGGATAAACATACGCCCACACATGCATATCTATACATACACATATTTAGTGATATCAGCATTTTAAAAATGATACTAACGATGCATCCTCTAGGACTAAGTAGGCCAAAAGCATGAGCCGTTCTTTCCTCTCTTCCTAATCACTGTGGGACATACTGTGGTCAATTTGGGTATTATCTAAGCCGGTATTTGAGGCCTTTTTGTTACCAGAAGATTTTTGGCAGCTCCTGAGGGAATGTGTTGCTTCTACCCCTACACTTTTTTCTTCCTGCTTTTAGAGGCTGGCGCGTGGGGCACAGGGCGCCCTGCACGACAGTGGAGGAGGAGCCGTGGCCAAGGAGCAGGCAGGGAGCAGGGGTTCCTCATCCGAAAGGCTGCAATTGAGAGGAAGCCCTTCCTTAAGTGGAAGGACCCCTGGAAACACGAGTCTATAGCCCCAGCACCTGCAACAAAGCTGCACGTACCCAGAGCACTCAGCTTCCAAAAAGGGATTTGAATGTAACAAAAAACAACCTGTGCAAATGGGAAAGATTAATAAATGCCTGATGACTGAGAGAGTGAAACAGAAATGCTCCGCAGCAATAGTAAATACACAATAAGCTAAACTGCGCTAAGCTGAACATTTTTTTTTAAAGATTTTATTTATTTATTTGAGAGACAGAAAGAGAGCACAAGTGCAGGAACAGAGGTAGAGGGAGAAGGAGAAGCAGACTCCCTGCTGAACTTGGAGCCCTATGAGGGCTTCATCCCAGTGTCCTGGGATCCCTGAGATCAGGCAGGACCTGAGTCAAAACCAAGACTCTGAGTCAGGCTTACCAGACTGAGCCACCCAGGCACCCCTAAACTAGTTTTTGAAAATGTTCCTCATCTCGGCAGGCGGACATTCACCTTTTAAAAGAAATATTTACCCTCAGTTTAAAGGTATCTCTCTGGTTAATGTATTGTAATCCCTTTCAGTGTTTGTTACTTTAAGAATAAATGCTATAATGCGGTTATGACAAGTCTGATGAAAGTATTTCCACCACTATCAAATGTTGTCAATAACTGTAAACATTATAAGCACTGACTATGTTCCAAAATTATGCCTTCTGTCTTACGTTTTCAGAATATTCATCACCTTGGTCTACAGAAGAGATCTGAATGACAAAATTATTGCTAAATCTGTCAAGTTGAAGATACGGTATTATTAATATTTCTTAACATGCTCTATTTTACAATTATTTACTGAGCACTCACTATGGGCTAACTGCTGGGCTAGATGTGGGATTAATGGAGATGAATGAGCTGAGCAGCTTGTAGCATCACAACTGAGCTACCAATTCTTTCTCAAAATGTGGTATGTAATCAAACTTGGGAAACCCCAAGGTTTTATAGCCAAATATTTGAAAATTGATTAAGAATAAATAATAGTGATGCATTAAGTTACTTCCTAATGACTTAAATAATGTCCTCAGGAAGTTCCAAATACATCTTATGTGTACAACCAGATAATATTTCACTTATTTGTCTGAATAAGGTAAATCAGAAATCCTTAAGATCTTTCTCACATTTCAACCAAAAGAAATCCTGGCTTCTGGGAAACCAGTAAGTGTTTGTATAAGCATTGCACCCTCTTTAATTTTTATTGACTAACTGAATAAATACAAGACTCTTTAGCTGAAAGCATATTTTTCTTCAATGAATGGTTTCTTCCGAGTTGAAGAACAGTTACTGAGCCTCCTAATTGGTACCAGCTCTATTCATCATACACATCATCAAAGACCAAACCCCTCCTTATTCCACAAAGCCATCCATGAGACTGGCCTAGTGAATGGCTAAAAACGTCTTGAGAAGAATAAATATAGTTTTGGTGGGAGTGAAAGACATTTCTCAGACTGAAAGAGCTGCTAGCTCTTCATCTTTTCCATTTTTAATCTTTTCTATTTTATGACAAGACATTAACTAATACCCTTTTATGAAATGAATGGCTTGATGTTAATTACTAAGCAAGTCTTTTCATTTGTAATAGAGCTAAGCAATTTAACACCTTCCAGCCACTTTCTAGAACAAATGTATAATCGTAATTCTTTCAATGCATTGGTGGAAGTACATAAAAGCCCCTGGAAATTGTTCATTTTGCTTACATGAAGCTGTTAACTCAGTTAATTACAAGTCATTGTCTTGCTATTATTTTTTTATATGGTTTCTTTCAACAGAGCCATAATATTTAGCGAGAACCAGGCACACTTGGGTGCAGTTAAAGAAAGGAAGAGACTCAAGAATAATTATAGCTGGGAGAGGGCATAGTAGAGACCCCATGGTCCTCATACGCACAGCATCTTTGACCTGCCTATAGATAATGTGTATGTCCCTTCTGCTTGCCCTGACACACTGCTGTATATTGCCCAAGAAGATACATACCAGCAGCCAATGGAGTCCTGCACTCACTCTATCTCCTCTCCAACCAAGTCTTCTTGCCCTTCAGCCCACATCAAGTGCCACATGATGATGTAACAAGGAATGAATGAATGAATGAATGAAAACGAAATGAAGAATTTATATAGATTTTTAAATGATCATTTTAACCCAATTATGCTAATTTCTGGGGGTCCTGGGGGCTTCGTCCTAGCCCTATTAGGCTCAGAGTAATAATCTAACCATAAAAGACTCTCTAACAGTAAATTTGTAGGCTTTGTAAATATGACACAAGTGGTGTATTTGAGGCATTTGGAGCAGTTATTAACTTATTGGTAGCTTGAAATCAATCATGGTGGATATTCACACCATGCAAATTGACAAATACAATCAGGGCCTTTTTTTTTTTTTTGAGAATCTGTTTATCAGAATACTATTGCAAAGTCCTCCATAAAGCTCTGACACAACATGTAAGAAAAGTACCCCCAATGTTCCCAACTTTGTAGCAATATACTCATGACGCACCATTCACATTTTCTTTCCAAATTCTTTCTGTAGATATGTTCTCATCAAGTCTATTTCTTAGGATTATAAATTTGATAAGAGTATTAGCCATTTTGTAAATAAGTACTTCTTTTAATAAGTCAAAAATAATTTTCTTACAATGTCAGTGATTCTAGTCAACAAGCCATGTCCTCCTTATCTATATACACTTTATGGTTTTATAGCCTTTGGTTGAAATCCCTTCTCAGCCTTGGTCTTTTCAGGCTGGAAAAGCACATTTTCCTGTTCTTTATCTCAGCTCTTTTCAGACTTTCCTCTGGCCAGGTTTCAGTTCAGTCTTCTCAAATGCTGCAATCAGAACCATTTCTGGTATCTCACTTGAAGGGGAAAAATTCTGCAACATTCCCACAGAAGCACGATGACTTTTGTTCTTTTGTCCTTACTTATGAGTAATGACCACTCATTTTAACAACAGTGCAACAGAACGTCAGGCTCCACAAACAAAAAAAGATAATAAACTTGGACCATATTAAAAAAGATGAATGAAATTATATATAGTTACATATGAAGATATATATAGATAATCATATCCAAGACTGCTTGAAGTTTATATTTACTCAGAGCAGGAAAAGAATCGCATTAGATTCTTAATTTCAGATTTATAGAAAAAAATGTTCATATGAAAGTGTGGAAAACTCTTAATAATGCTATTTTTCTAATATTCCAGGAAAGTTTATATTTTTCCTAGTAAGTTTACTACTGGGCAGTTGTTTCAATGTTCTCTTATTTAACATTACCAATGAAGATAAAATGCATTCTGGAAAATTAATATCAAGAATATCAGATTTGTCAGCTTCTTTTTAGTATACACTAATTAACATCTATAACATACTTGATTAAGGCAGATGACTGAGGCCAATTAATTATGTATTTTTCCTTTGTAAGATTATTTCACAAATATTTAAACATCTTTTTTAAATCAAGCTTTATCATCTATAATGCCTTCCCCTTTACTGTTTAAAAAAAGAAGAAAAAAAGAAAAAGAAAAAGAAAGTCTTTCTGGTACCAGTTGGAAAAGCCTCACTTCCATAGGTAATGTCACCTCATAAACATGCCTATGGTATTTAAAGAGAACTGCACAGTAAGAACATCAAGTCCTTTTTTTTTTAAACTTCTAATAATTTGTTGATTTTAAGTCTTCTAACACAAACCAAACTAAATTACACGGCCAAGAAACTACCAGAATCTAATTTAAACTATATACCCTAAGACATGTTCATGAATAATCACAATCCCTAAGCAGAAGTTCTAAGCAGTGAGAAGGTCTCTGTAACTCTATTAAAAATCAGGGTGTTTTTTTTCCTTTTGTGTAAATAAATACTTTCCATTTTAGGATAGATTTTAAATTAAAAAAATGAATGAAAGCTTTGAAGAATTCTCAAGGTAGCATGTGCTCTTTACATAAAATGTGCAAGATTTAAAGCACATGCAGCTGATTCTACCTAATATAGTTAGAGATAACAAAAAGTCCAATTTGGAGTTTCCAAGTTGTTTTCTGTGGAGCACTTGTGTTTCACAAAAAGTTATAGATGGTATTCTAAAAAGGATATCAGGAGCCTAATGGGAAAACTGTGTAACAGAAAGGAAAACAAATATCTTAGAGCTTTTCATATATGAATATACTTTTGAATCTCTAAGGGGGAGAATGCAGTGTGTGGTGTTTGTGAAACATTTGAATATAAACAGTTTGTTCTGAACATCTTCTTTATTTTGGAAAAATAATAATTTCTCAAGGAACACTGTCTTGAACTGTGGCTTTTGTAAGGATTTGTTGCTGGTCTGCTAGCAGTTTTGCTCTTCAATTGCTAAATTAGAGTGACTTGGGTTCATTTAAGTATCTTAATATCCAATATGGTCCCTATATCTAGTTCCCCACAGTTGGCAAGCAAAGAAAAAATTACGTGTAAGTTTATTTCTTGATTTTTGACCCTTTCCAAATTGTAGGTAAATTATGGTTCTGAGCATTCAATTTACCATTGTGTGCGTGTGTGTGTATGTGTGTGTGTGTGCACATATGTGCTATTAATTGGATCAATATATTTCCCTAAAAGCATATATTCCATTTCTAATGATATTTTCCACCTAAAATACTGCTGAACACTTTCAGATAAATAAGTCAGAAAAAGCAGAGTTGCTTAAATTGGATCATTTTAGCTGGTTTTGTATTTTAATCTAGCTTTTCGCTTGAAAAGAGAGCAATAGAATGATGTTAAATAAAAAATGACATTCTATAATTTTTCCATTCACATTTTTCTAGCACATGAAGGAAACAAAGTGGCCTTGTCAAAAAGATTCAGTACCTTATTAAAATGTGTAGAAATGTGTTTATGCTGCTTTCTAAATATTTACCAACTCTAAATAGATGAAGCTAAATTTGGGACAAGAAAGGCTTTTTTTGTCTTTAGAGTACAGCGGATGGACCCCTACAGATTCTGATGACTCTTACAAATTGTGGCACTGTTTTTCCATTAGGGTGGGTGAGCACATTAGATAATGTGTAGATTGGGTACACAACCCTGCTTAAGATCATTTTCTACAGTCCATGGTTATTTAAACATTCTCAGACTCAACTGACTGCTTCTGGATAACAATGAGTTGATCGGATGATTCAATGCTTTAAAGCACTGTAAGAGTATCACAGTCACCAAGGAGCTCCATGGGCTCCCCCTCAAAATCTCCGGTATCCCTCCAGCACATTCAATAACTAGTACCAACTCACACACACCTGATTTGTGATGTGGGGTAGGGTGGGGTGGTGGTCAGAGGAAGTTAGAAATGTTTTACACCCTGTCTCAGCAGGAAGAACCAAAATGAAGACTTGCTGAACTGAAAACAGGGAGGATGGAGTTCAAAACAGAAAAGAAAGTCTATATCATGGGATGAGAACACTTCAAGTGGATGAAGCAAAGAGTTTTCCATCAACTCTACTGACTCATCTATTTTTAAAGAGATACTTAGTACTGAATTTAAGATGACCTAGGTGAAGCATTTTTCTTTACATATATATATATATATATATATATATATATATA